>SJYA01001559.1:2559396-2653859 GCA_006410615.1 Neotragus moschatus | reverse complement strand
TTTGAAGGCATTGATCCACTATTTTCTAGTTTCCAGTGTTGCTATTTTAAAGATTACAAAGTCATTCTGATTTCAGATGATTTATGTATGACATGATCCATCTGGAAACTTTAAGATCCTCTCTTTGTCCTCAGTGTTTTGAAATTTCATGATGACACAAATCCATTTTCAACCATGTGGATAGGCTCTCGATGGGCCTTTTCAACTTAAAAAAAAAAAATCTCCCAGCCTTACTGAGCTATAATTGACATATCCTGGAGAAGAAAATGGCAACCCACTCCAGTATTCTTGTCTGGGAAATCCTATGGATAGAGGAGCCTAGTAGGCTACAGCCCATGGGGTTGCAAGAGTCGGACATGCCTTAGCGACTAAACAACAATAATCGACATATAACATTGTAAGGAAGTTTAAGGCGTACACTGTGATGATTTGATACAGATATGCACTGCAAAGTGATTACCACAGGAGGTCATTTAATACCTCATATAATTACCGTGTGTGTACAGAGAACATTTAAGATCTATTCTCTTAGCAATTTTCAATTATATAATAAAGCATTTTTAGTCTAGTCACCATGCTGTACATGAGATCCCCAAAACGTATTCGTCTTGCACCTGGGAGTTTGCACCCTTTCCTCAGCATCTCCCTATTTCCCCCAATCCCCTAGATCCTGGCGACCACAGTCTCTCTGTTCTTCAGTTTCCTCCTGTGCAAAATAGAGGTGAAATCTCATAGGCTGTTGTAAAGAGTAAATGAATGAATGAATGAGTACTATTATTTTGGTCATTTCTGATTATTTCCTTATGGTAAATCTCTAGAGGCAGAACTGCTAGTTCAAAGACTGAGTTTTCATGAAACTTTTGACATTATTATCAAATAGCTTTCCTGCAAGTTTGGTCAGACCTTTTTTAAAGTTTGTGATTTCACTACATTTTAAACTGGCCTACTTAGATCAGCCAAAAATAAGGTGGAAGAATGGGAAAAGAAGTAAAGAAAAGAGAACAAGAGCCAAAGTTGAAAGGGAAAAAGGAGGATATAGGAGGAAGACAGTTAAAAAAAAAATGAAAATGAGAAATTATCCTCAGCATTTTGACTAGCCTTCAACAACAGGATTCTACAATATCCACCTGGGATCTAGCTTTCTCTAATAAGAAGGAAAAACATTTACTCTAAGTAACCCCAAGATAAAAACATTAGGCTGACAGCATGAAGTTAAATTCTGCACCCTTAATCTCAAGTAAAATTTCAGAAAAAAATTAAGAAAACTATTTTTCATAGTATATGCTAGTTATAGAATACATTGTTCATTTTTAAGAAAATGAATTTATCCTTTTTAATCAAAAGATCTCCAGATTCCTTCTAATGCAAGCGCTACAAGAGGGGTCTTCACAATGGTCTTCCCAGGTGGCGCTAGTGGTAAAGAACCTGCCTGCTAACGCAGGAGAAGCTAAGAGATGCAAGTTCGATCTCTGGGTGGGCAAGATCCCCTGGAGAAGGAAATGGCAACTCACTCCAGTATTCTTTCCTGGAGAATCCCATGGACAGAGGAGTCTGGTGGGCTACAGTCCATGGAGTCAGAAAGAGTCAGACACCACTGAAGTAACTCAGCACGCGAAGGGGTCTTCACTATAGCAAGAATCATAGGTAAATGTGACCAAATCTGTTCCCAGTGGCTCAGCTGGTAAGAAATTCACCTGCCAATGCAGAAGACGCAGATTTGATTCCTGGGTCAGGAAGATCCCCTGGAGAAGGAAATGGCAATTCACTCCAGTGTTCTTGCCTGGAAAATTCCATGGACAGAGGAGTCTGGCAGGCTCTGTCCATGGGGTCACAGAGTCAGATGCGACTGAACATGCACGTATCATAACGGTAGTTAAGGGCCTTAAATCACTTTCTGTAAAAGTAATGTGATTTATTTATACACAACTGAGTCATGCTTAAGATTAATGCAACTAGTGCTAAGGGTAACTGGAGTTTTTATATGTCACTTTATTTCTGGCAGAAAAACAAAGTAAGACCAAACAATTCCTTTTAATGCTGTAGCTGCCATTCTTAATCTATTCCAAGCACATACACCTCAGTCTTATCTAAGATGCACCCCTGGGATGAATTGAGGGATCTTCTAGGAAAATAGGATCTCTTCAGAAGGGATGAACACAAATTAATTCCCACCATTTCAGAAGATCCCGTGCAGCAATGAATATCAATGTCCTACCTTACTTCTGTCCAACTTAGAAAATCATAGTTGAACAGAACACTCTTAACTAAATGAATAGGCAAATATCCCGCCAGGCTCTGCAATAAAATGTGTTTTGAGGTTGCAAGTATCAATTAACCCTTGATAATTTCTCACTATCCCCACCCCCAGCCCCCACCCCATATCTCTCTCATCTCTACTTTTTCTACTAGGACTTATGTTCCTGTTTTCAGGTTGCACAGCTTCTGGTATAATTTTGTTTTACAGAACAAACGTCTACCTGCTAATGTGGGTCCCCAGCTATGCAAAGCTTTACTTGGAGATTCCCCACATGAGTTTCACATGTGCTCAGAAGCATATTTGGTCAGCTTTCAGAGCATCTCCCATCTATACACACTGATGCTTGGGTCATAGGACAAGCCTGGTATCCCTATTTTGTTTCCTTAATTCTGAGTATTTCCCCTTTCTTTTCGTATCCTTCCTGTCTGAATCTCTGGCAGTTTGGCCACAGCTCTGTCAGCCAGGCAGGAAGGGCCAAATTCCTCCTTCCTCCACCTCTTTGTTCTTCTCAGGCCCTCATGGATTGGGTGATACCCACCCACACTGGGGAAGGCAAATGCCTTACTAAATCCACTGATATAAATGACAATTTCATCTGGTGACACACAGTCATACCCAGAAATAACGTTTAGCCATGTATCTGCATATGCCACGATCCAGTCAAGCTGACACATAAAATTACCATCACAAAATGCAATGACGTGCTTCTGGTCAGTTTCACACAGGAAGTACCTCATGGTGTTCAGAGACCCTGAGCTGTGAGGAAGGGATGGAATAAAGGTACCTTGCTGCTGCTGCTGCTACTGCTGCTGCTGCTGCTAAGTCGCTTCAGTCGTGTCCGACTCTGTGGGACCTCATAGACGGCAGCCCACCAGGCTCCGCCATCCCTGGGATTCTCCAGGCAAGAACACTGGAGTGGGTTGCCATTTCCTTCTCCAATGCATGAAAGTGAAAAGTGAAAGTGAAGTCGCTCAGTCGTGTCCAACTCTCAGCGACCCCATGGACTGCAGCCCACCAGGATCCTCCATCCATGGGATTTTCCAGTCAAGAGTACTGAAGTGGGTTGCCACTGCCTTCTCTGAAAGGTACCTTAGCCAGCCCCTAAGCTAAAAGAACAACTCAGTTATAAGTGTATTAAATTTGACTCAACTATAAGTGGCACCCCACTCCAGTACTCTTGTCTGGAAAATCCCATGAACGGAGGGGCCTGGTTGGCTGCAGTCCATGGGGTCACTAAGAGTCAGACACGGCTGAGCGACTTCCCTTTCACTTTTCACTTTCATGCATTGGAGAAGGAAATGGCAACCCACTCCAGTGTTTTTGCCTAGAGAATCCCAGGGACGGGGGAGCCTGGTGGGCTGCCGTCTACGGGGTTGGCCAGAGTCGGACACGACTGAAGCAACACAGCATAAGTGTATTAAATTTGCTCTGTGGTTCTCAATGAAGTGAGCGTGGGTTGGTGGTTTCAGAGTATATGTGAATGGCACTTCACTCAACTTATATTTTGCTTAATTTTATACTTAAGTTATAGGTTAGCTTTGACATAATTGCAAAATTGTTTTCTGAGCTATTCTAGGAAGTGTAATTATGGACCCCTAAAGGAAATCAAAACGTCTCTCTGCAACTGACAAACATCTACTTACAATTCAAATTCTGAAAAATAACACATACTCACACATATACTTTACACATTGTAAACTATAGAGTGTATTCTACAGAGATCATTATTGGGACTGGGATGCTGACTGATCGTGCTCCTTCTTCCTTCTGGGTTCTAACCAATTTGACACACACACACACGCACACACACACAGGCAACAGTTGAGAGGACCCACGGTGCAGCAGAGTCAAAAGGGTGAACTGAGCTTGGCTTGCCCTGGCAGCCAGTAGGCAGTGCAGCTGGAGAACCTCAGACAGGAGGTGCCCTTCCTGTTGTGCTCACCACAAGGGAAGATGGAATGAGGAGGAGAGAGGTCTGGCCTGTTTGCTGATGCCAACTTCTATTTCTGCATTGGCTCAATTCACAGCCTGTTGGGCTCTCCCATCTCTCCAGGCAAGGAAGTCACTGCTTCTTCCACATTGGGGGTGGGGAGGGGAGTGGTGGGCTGGTGAACAGGTGGAAAGAATTCTGAAGCTTCCTGTTCAGTTCATCCAGGAGATGGTGGACATACCAGTGGAGAGGGAGGAGACTCTTATTTTATACATGAAAGTGAGTTCAAGGGGAGAAAAGTGCCTTCCTGCTAGACAGATAATTAAAGCTAAGAGGTAAACTTAGTTTTGGGTATTTTATATAAACTACTGGAGAGCTGGCAAAAGCTATAGAGAGGTGTCTTTAAAGCAATCATGGCATAATAAAACAAAATCTTATTTTCATTTTACATCAAGACGGAATCATTCTATTTTAAATTGGGATTTTATACACATGAATAGACAAAGGAATGGAAGAAAATACACAAAAGCATCTCTGAGTAATTAAATTTTATGTGGCTTTTTTTTTTTCATTGTTTAGTTCACCTATTTTTTCCCAAAGGTTTCTAAAACATTACTTTTGTAACAAAAGAAAAAAATGTGAGTGTGTTTAAAGAAAGAGTGTGCTCTGGAGCATCAGAGCATAGTCTGATCTAATACTGGAAAGAGGAAGAAGCAAAGTGAATCCACCACTGTCCTGGGAAAACCTTGGAGGCAGATGAAGGGCTGGGCAGGGCAAGAAGATTAAAGCCAACAAGATTAAGCAAGAAGAGCCCTTGAAACCCAGAGAATGATGGCCGAGCATTGTCACATGTCCCCCTAAGACACATGGAAGTACATCCAAAGACCGTGAGGGAAATTAAATCAAGTAAGTGATAACAGCTAAATTATTTCTGACATTTTGGTAGGTTTAGAAGTTGGGTTTTTATAGCCAGTAAACTTTCCGCCCAAATTCAATAAATTATCTAATCCTCTGTTTTTCCCTGCTAATGACATATTTTTAATTAAAAAAAATAGAAATATGCATTTTAAATCTTATTTTTAAAGTGTTATTTTTATTGTAAAATATAGAAATGTAGAAAAAGGAATAAATTTTTCCTAGTCCAAACAAATCAATCATTGTTAATATTGGGGGTTAATTTCTTAAACTGAGGTCACTGCCTTCCGGCAGCAGCATGAGCCCACAGTCACGTGCCTTATGTGGCGATGGGCAGGTAGAAGGAGAGAACACAGAAGTTTAAAGATGAAGAACTGATCAGGCAAAGCAGATTTTCTTCTGGGTAGCCACTACCAATATTTTTCTGCCTTCTATTAAATATCACATTCATGACAAAGAGGTAGTTGACTTGGTTGATTTTTCTGTGGCTGTTTCAAAGGATGGGAATATAGTGTAGCAGGAAGATAATGAGCTTAATTTGGGGTCCCAGCCCTACCGTTCCTGACTCTGTGACTTTTAGAAGGTTCCTCAAACTCTCTGAGCCTTGCTTTTCTTATCTGCAAGAACGAATTCATACTGCCTATTTCATATGGCAATTGAGACAGCTAAATATGATAACACACTAAAATACTGGGCACATAGTGCTTCCACATATTTTTAAAATATTATAAAAGAAACCTAGTATTCATCTTTCCACTTTAACTTCCTATGCTTAATTATGGCATTTTAAACACTATACTTGTATCTGATACCTAAAGAAAGAATTGTTGTTCTTAACATGGCTTAGCTGCCTTTCATTAAATACATATTTTTGGTCATAAAAAAAACTCTCTCCAAAATTTTGATCTATGCAAATACAACTCCAAACATCTGTATTAGTAACTATAGATGTCAGAAAATAGAGACTATTAAAGCCAAGTTTCAGCTGCTCCTTTATTTCAAGAGAAAAAAAAAAANTTGACACACACACACACGCACACACACACAGGCAACAGTTGAGAGGACCCACGGTGCAGCAGAGTCAAAAGGGTGAACTGAGCTTGGCTTGCCCTGGCAGCCAGTAGGCAGTGCAGCTGGAGAACCTCAGACAGGAGGTGCCCTTCCTGTTGTGCTCACCACAAGGGAAGATGGAATGGGGAGGAGAGAGGTCTGGCCTGTTTGCTGATGCCAACTTCTATTTCTGCATTGGCTCAATTCACAGCCTGTTGGGCTCTCCCATCTCTCCAGGCAAGGAAGTCACTGCTTCTTCCACATTGGGGGTGGGGAGGGGAGTGGTGGGCTGGTGAACAGGTGGAAAGAATTCTGAAGCTTCCTGTTCAGTTCATCCAGGAGATGGTGGACATACCAGTGGAGAGGGAGGAGGCTCTTATTTTATACATGAAAGTGAGTTCAAGGGGAGAAAAGTGCCTTCCTGCTAGACAGATAATTAAAGCTAAGAGGTAAACTTAGTTTTGGGTATTTTATATAAACTACTGGAGAGCTGGCAAAAGCTATAGAGAGGTGTCTTTAAAGCAATCATGGCATAATAAAACAAAATCTTATTTTCATTTTACATCAAGACGGAATCATTCTATTTTAAATTGGGATTTTATACACATGAATAGACAAAGGAATGGAAGAAAATACACAAAAGCATCTCTGAGTAATTAAATTTTATGTGGCTTTTTTTTTTTCATTGTTTAGTTCACCTATTTTTTCCCAAAGGTTTCTAAAACATTACTTTTGTAACAAAAGAAAAAAATGTGAGTGTGTTTAAAGAAAGAGTGTGCTCTGGAGCATCAGAGCATAGTCTGATCTAATACTGGAAAGAGGAAGAAGCAAAGTGAATCCACCACTGTCCTGGGAAAACCTTGGAGGCAGATGAAGGGCTGGGCAGGGCAAGAAGATTAAAGCCAACAAGATTAAGCAAGAAGAGCCCTTGAAACCCAGAGAATGATGGCCGAGCATTGTCACATGTCCCCCTAAGACACATGGAAGTACATCCAAAGACCGTGAGGGAAATTAAATCAAGTAAGTGATAACAGCTAAATTATTTCTGACATTTTGGTAGGTTTAGAAGTTGGGTTTTTATAGCCAGTAAACTTTCCGCCCAAATTCAATAAATTATCTAATCCTCTGTTTTTCCCTGCTAATGACATATTTTTAATTAAAAAAAATAGAAATATGCATTTTAAATCTTATTTTTAAAGTGTTATTTTTATTGTAAAATATAGAAATGTAGAAAAAGGAATAAATTTTTCCTAGTCCAAACAAATCAATCATTGTTAATATTGGGGGTTAATTTCTTAAACTGAGGTCACTGCCTTCCGGCAGCAGCATGAGCCCACAGTCACGTGCCTTATGTGGCGATGGGCAGGTAGAAGGAGAGAACACAGAAGTTTAAAGATGAAGAACTGATCAGGCAAAGCAGATTTTCTTCTGGGTAGCCACTACCAATATTTTTCTGCCTTCTATTAAATATCACATTCATGACAAAGAGGTAGTTGACTTGGTTGATTTTTCTGTGGCTGTTTCAAAGGATGGGAATATAGTGTAGCAGGAAGATAATGAGCTTAATTTGGGGTCCCAGCCCTACCGTTCCTGACTCTGTGACTTTTAGAAGGTTCCTCAAACTCTCTGAGCCTTGCTTTTCTTATCTGCAAGAACGAATTCATACTGCCTATTTCATATGGCAATTGAGACAGCTAAATATGATAACACACTAAAATACTGGGCACATAGTGCTTCCACATATTTTTAAAATATTATAAAAGAAACCTAGTATTCATCTTTCCACTTTAACTTCCTATGCTTAATTATGGCATTTTAAACACTATACTTGTATCTGATACCTAAAGAAAGAATTGTTGTTCTTAACATGGCTTAGCTGCCTTTCATTAAATACATATTTTTGGTCATAAAAAAAACTCTCTCCAAAATTTTGATCTATGCAAATACAACTCCAAACATCTGTATTAGTAACTATAGATGTCAGAAAATAGAGACTATTAAAGCCAAGTTTCAGCTGCTCCTTTATTTCAAGAGAAAAAAAAAAAAGCATTACTGAATTATAGTTTGAAGATGACTTTTTCCAACATATAAAAAATGAAATTTCTCTTAGTAGTTGATGGTAAAAAAAGAATAATAATGGCATTTTAATTTATATTTATCTTATCCCTTGAAATGTGTTTTCAAAATTGAGTGATGAATAAATAACCTCAATCAGCCATTTAGAAAATAAAGTCAAGAAATAAAATTTTATCCTCATCTGGGAAAGTTCACTTTATAAACTCATTCCAAGGGAAAAACTCAAATATGATGCAATCAAATGTCAGTTGTGAAATTAATTATTTAGGTGGGGTGGGGCAATAAATGAAATATCGCTGAGCTTTAAGGAATTTTGGTAACTGGACTCTCTTCAAATCAAGAAGATACACTTTCTCATCTTTACTCCTTAATTTTTAAAATTTCTTTGCTTTTTTTCTTAATTGGAGTATAACTGCTTTACAATGTTGTGTTACTTTCTGCTGTATAACAAAGTGGATCATCTATATGGATACATATATCCTCTCTTTCTCAGACCTCCCTCCAACACCCTCCTGGCCACATCCTTCTAGGTCACCGCAGAGCGCCGAGCTGCGCTCCTGTGCTACAGCAGCTGCCCGGTATGAACTGCCTACATGTCAGTATTACTCTCCCAATTCATCCCACTGTTCCCTTCCCGCTCTGTGTTTGCATGTCCATTCTCTATGTCTGCATCTCTATTCCTGCCCTGCAAAGAGGTTAATCTGTTCTCTTTTTTAAGACTTCACATATATGCATTAATATATGATATTTGAATTGCCTGTCACCAAGTAAAGTTCCAAATAAAGTCTTGGGCTTCCCTGGTGGTTCAGTGGTGAAGAATCTGCCTGCAATACAGGAGACATGGGTTCAATCCCTGGGTCGGGAAGATCCCCTGGAGTAGGAAATGGCAACTCATTTCAGTATTCTTGCCTGGGAAATCCCATGGACAGAGAAGCCTGGCAGGCTAAGCCCGTGGGGTCACAAAGAGTTGGACATGACTGAGACACTGAATACACACATACAGACAAAGTCCCCAAAGTGAAAATGTTAGTCGCTCACTCTTGTCCAACTCTTTGCGATCCCATGGACTGCAGCCCACCAGGCTCTTCTGTCCTTGGAATTCTCCAGGCAAGTATACTGGAGTGGGTAACCATTCCCTTCTCCAGGGGATCTTCCCAACACAGGGATCTAACCCGGGTCTCTTGCATTGCAGGCAGATTCTTCAACATCTGAGCCACCAGGGAAGCCCGAGTAAAGTCCTAGGGGTCCTCAAAAACTAACCAATAGAGAATAGTTTTCTTAAGACCTGAGGGTAAGCAGCTGCAAGTGAACACAAATGCTTAGGGCAGTCAAAGATGCTTTGGCCAAATTAAAACTGTGAAGAAAACTTAGAGAAATGAACCGTCATGACTTTATCACATATTTCCCTTGACTGAAACCCAAATTTCTCACAAATCCCAAGAGTTACATTGCTAGTGTTTATTCTGAAGAGAGAAATTTTTAAAGTTCTCCTTTCCAGGAATCATGACAACCTCATGTTTCAGTTGATGGGAAAAGTCATTCAGCAATCTTACCAAAAGAGACAGGAGCCCTGTAGATCGGGGTCAGGAGCAGCACAGCAGCCATGTTGGATGCTAGCGCTTGGCCAGCCCTGATTATCTCTAGATCCAGCCTCTGGCAGTGTCTCTACACTGATACCCGTTCTCAGTAACTAAAAAGTTTCTTCATGTCCAGTCTGTTTCTGTAACTCCGAGAATTTTTCAAATTGATAATTATAGTTTAATTTTATCAGAGTAGAAAAGAACTGTCTAATATTATATGAAAATTATTCACCTTTAGATAATCCTTCCTACCATATTAGATCAAATCAAACATTTTTTCAGCTTCACTGAGACAGTAGTGCCATATATCACATGCAAGCTTAAGGTGTGTTGTGCTTTGTCGCTCCGTTGTGTCCAGTTCTTTGTGACCCCATGGACTGTAGCCCACCAGGCTCCTCTATCCATGGGATTCTCCAGGCAGGAATACTGAAGTGGGTTGCCATGCCCTCCTCCAAAGGATCTTCCCAACCCAGGGATCAAACCTAGGGCTCCCACATTACAAGTGGATTCTTTACTGACTGAGTCACCAGGAAGCCCATGACTTCTGGAGTGGCCAGCCTACCCTTCTCTGGGGGATCTTCCTGACACAGGAATTGAACTGGGATTTCCTACATTGCAGGTGGAATTTGTACCAGCTGAGCTACCAAGGAATCCCCACCTTTAAGGTGCATGGAACAACAAACTGGTTCCAAACAGGAAAAGGAGTACGTCAAGGCTGTATATTGTCACCCTGCTTATTTAACTTATATGCAGAGCACATCATGAGAAATGCTGAGCTGGAAGAAGCACAAGCTGGAATCAAGATTGCCGGGAGAAATATCAATCACTTCAGATATGCAGATGACACCACCCTTATTGAAAAGCCTCTTGATGAAAGTGAAAAAGGAGAGTGAAAAAGTTGGCTTAAAGCTCAACATTCAGAAAATGAAGATTATGGCATCTGGTCCCATCACTTCATGGGAAATAGATGGGGAAACAGTAGGAACAGTGTCAGATTTTATTTTGAGGGGCTCCAAAATCACTGCAGATGGTGGTTGCAGCCATGAAATTAAAAGAAGCTTACTCCTTGGAAGGAAAGTTATGATCAACCTAGATAGCATATTCAAAAGCAGAGACATTACTTTGCCAACAAAGGTCCATCTAGTCAAGGCTATGGTTTTTCCAGTGGTCATGTATGGATGTGAGAGTTGGACTGTGAAGAAAGTTGAGCGCCAAGGAATTGACACTTTTGAACTGTGGTGTTGAAGAAGACTCTTGAGAGTCCCATGGACTTCAAGGAGATCCAGCCAGTCCATCCTGAAGGAGATCAGTCCTGGGATTTCTTTAGAAGGCATGATGCTAAAGCTTAAACTCCAGTACTTTGGCCACCTCATGTGAAAAGCTGACTCATTGGAAAAGACTTTGATGCTGGGAGGGATTGGNTGGAAGCAGCAGAGCCGAGATGAACACTTGACTCTGCCTGGTGTCACAGTCCATGTACTGTCCACCATATCACGTTACGTATCTTGGCTTTAGCCTGAGCCTCTCTCCTCCTCTAGGGTCTTGTCCCTTTTGGCTGCTTTACTAAGTGATTTGTATTCTTGGTACCACTGCCCACTCCCTATCCCAAGTGCACTTGGGGAAATAAAGACAGCTTGTCATCAGAACTGCTAATGGGCTCTTGTCCTAGGGTAACTTGATGCCTCAACTCCTCATAACCTCTAGGTCAGCACACACTCAATAACTTCAGCAGGGCACTCACTCAGGCAGCTTCCTTTGATGTTTTGTCCTGGCGACAAAACATCAGCAAATCAGTGCTGGAGTCTGGTACCATGGTCTGTGGCAGTTTTTGTAGGAATCCCTGTTATCCCCAGGCGCCGTGTCCTAGAAACACCTCTTCTGAGTTTAGCACATTCCTTGCAACTAGGACTCATGGCAAAACAAGCCTTTAGTATAGGCCTATCACACACCAAGCACATAGATCAAACATTTGCATTGCTGCTTTGGAAACCTACAAATAGGACTGGCCTTGAATGTAGGCAGAGGAGACAGCTGCTTCTGAGATGATATCAGGACACCCAGGGAAATGGCCTTGGTGAAAGTACTTTGTTTCCCAATGGATACTGCTTTTGTGTTTGGTGGGGTTGTTTTTCTTGTTAATTGCCTAAATTTTCCAGTCTATTATTGGGAGATAAAGTATTGTTATATTATAGAGCAATTAACTCACATTCTATTTACAGCTGTCAGACTAAGTGCTAAGCAATTGCTTCCTCCGAATTTCCCCATTCACAAATGAGTTAGGTTGATTTGCAAGAGGTTCAGAGCTAATTCAACCATTTGATTAGTACCGATGCTGACACAAAGTGGAAAAGAATCGCTGGACTTCAGCTCTGCCACACAAATACAGACATATTATTCCACATCTCTTTATATAGGCAGCCCTGATATGTTTCAATTCAAGGAGACATTCTTAGTGCTTATACTAATGAGAAAATATTAATTTATAAAACTTGGCTATTTGCCTCTACACTGAATTAATTCTAAATAGAGACAAAAATGATCAGAACTGGAAAGGGATTTACAGATCATTTACTTCAGTCCCCTGATTTTATGGTGGAGAAAACCTAAGGTTAGCAAAATTAAGAGATTCATCCAAGGCTTCACATTTAGTGAAGACATTAACTCAATCCTGGCTTCTCCCTACAGCACCATTTTCTACTATACCCTAAACACATGTGTAAGTTCATTCATATGGTTGGTATAAATTGTCTCTACCCACTTCCAAAATTGGATTTTAAAAAAAACAACAATGTTTTAAGACCAAAAAATGTCAGGAAAAAGCTGTCTTAGTCTTTAAAGACATTCAAACATCCAAATAACTAAGTTCTTACTTCTGCCAGCTTTTTTTAAAAAAGAGGAAATGTGATATTTAAAACAGCATGCTAAAATATCGTCTGTTTCCTAAGTTTTATCCCAATTTACGGTAAATATTTTTAAACTATGTGTAGTTCCTGTACTTCTATGATATAGCTCTGAGGTCAAACTGACAGCCGAAAAAGAAAATACCAGGCAGTAAATGCAGTGCCAAAACCAGGGTCATTTACAGAAAACGCCCTAAAATGTTCTAAGGGCACCCTGTCAACTATTATGGCCCTGCAGAGAGATACGTCTTGAACCACGGGCTCACACTGACACAAATTAAGCTGGTGCTTTTCTGCCAAGTTAATCTAACCTTCAGACAGTCTGCATCATTCTTGGGAGCAGGTGCTTATTAGGATGCAAAGGAGTTTTCTCAAAAGCTGCCATCTGTGGTCTTCCTCATCACATGTGCAAATGAGCACTCCCTCCCTGTACTTTATGGTAGCTATTATCTGTGACCCCCTGACCCTATTGATAACACAGACTGATTGGTACCACACTTATTTCTGTTCCTGCCCTTGCTCTCTTATTCNTTTTCTCAAAAGCTGCCATCTGTGGTCTTCCTCATCACATGTGCAAATGAGCACTCCCTCCCTGTACTTTATGGTAGCTATTATCTGTGACCCCCTGACCCTATTGATAACACAGACTGATTGGTACCACACTTATTTCTGTTCCTGCCCTTGCTCTCTTATTCAGTCTTTTAGATGATCATTTTCAGATGTCTGTGCCCATTATGAGACCCAGGACAGAATCTGCCTGCAATATGTGGCTCAGAAATATTTTCTGAATAAATAAATGACTAAGGACACACTGCCTATGGTGAAAAATCACATCTGATACAAACCATTTGCAAAAGAAAATACAATATATTTCATGTGTTTAAGATTTAAAAGTTTAGCGTGAAAGGAAATGTTATTTCTTATAAATGTGTATGAATGTCATTATTCTTATTCATCACACTTTTCTGTCCAGTTGGTGGATTTATCTGTTGCTGTTGGATCTCCGTTTGTATAAGTGAATATAATTTACACTGAAGATGTCCATGGGAATGGCTAAAATAGTCATGCTTATACTGTATTAATAGAAAGACAATCTGAGGATAGTCCAAGTTTCTGAATTTACAGGTAAGGCATCAAGGCCTGGAAAATTCTACTTGTTTAAGGCCAAAAAGCAAGGGAATGGCAGACACTGATATTTGCAATAGGTGTCAAATAGGGATTTAGAAAACACATCTGTGAGCTAATGGCATGCACCTGTGCACACCTCTTTTTTTTGGCCTCTCTGCTAAAATTAACTGTCAGAAAATAATTCAAATTACAATTGGAAGCGTTAAGGATCCATACTATTAACCTAACTTTGTGAAGAATGTTCGGGTACTAATATGGGGTTTAAATATAGCATGGATTATTAAGGTTGAGGAATAAGGACAAGACAGAGGGGCAGGCCTGATATTCTAATTTCTCATGATGCTATAGATCTTTTTAAAGTTAAAATTAAAATGCTGTCGTTACAGCCAATGCCAATTTAAAAAGTTTATCACTTGGAAAAAAGTGAGTCTTGGACTTCCCTGGTGGTCAGTGGTTAAGAATCTACCTGCCAATGCAGGGGGCACGGGTTCTACCCCTGCTCCCAGAAGATCCCACACGCCCCAGAGGAGCTAAGCTCACCCACCACAACTACAGAGCCCATGCCCTAGAACCCAAGCTCTGCAACAAGAGGAGGCACCGCAATGAGACCTCGTGCCGCAATGAAGAGTAGCCCCTGCTCACTGCAACTAGGGAAAGCCTGGGAGCAGCAGCAAAGACCCAGCGCAGCCAAAAATAAATAAATAAAAAATGTAAAAGTGAGTCCTAAAGAACTGAAAAAAGACAAATTTTTAATGACTGAATAGTGAATGGATAAAGGACTTCCCTACATGAATCTGTCTGCAATGCAGGAGACCCAGGTGTGATTCCTGGGTTGGGGCAACCCACTTCAGTCCATGGGGTTGCAAAGAATTGAACAGGACTGAGAGACTGATGCTTCCACTTCCACATATATACATTAATTCATTTTAATCAAACTCTTAAATAGGAGATGATTGAAAAAACTAGGTTTTATTTANGAAAGCCTGGGAGCAGCAGCAAAGACCCAGCACAGCCAAAAATAAATAAATAAAAAATGTAAAAGTGAGTCCTAAAGAACTGAAAAAAGACAAATTTTTAATGACTGAATAGTGAATGGATAAAGGACTTCCCTACATGAATCTGTCTGCAATGCAGGAGAGACAGGTGTGATTCCTGGGTTGGGGCAACCCACTTCAGTCCATGGGGTTGCAAAGAATTGAACAGGACTGAGAGACTGATGCTTCCACTTCCACATATATACATTAATTCATTTTAATCAAACTCTTAAATAGGAGATGATTGAAAAAACTAGGTTTTATTTAGTAAGGTGGTAAGACCAAGTAAGGTTTCGGTTTTAAAAACTTGGTTTTTTAAAACTTGCTTTTTTTTTTAAAACTTTGGTTTTAAAAGCTGGGTTGTAGAAACCCAACTTTCTACCTTGGTGGAATTTTCATCTCTTTTTTGTAATTTCTCTATGCTCTCTCACCTTGATGGGCCACTGGCTTTTTTCTTTCCAGTTGATCTGTTCATTTTCAGACCTCTGCTCTTTCCTTGAGTAATGTGCTCCCTCCCTGGGATGCCCAATAAAGCCTACTCATCCTTCAAGTCCATCTCAGGTGTTCTCTCTGAGTGGGAAATGTAGTCCTCCTTATTAGAACCGCATACTCCTCTCATTATATTTTCATCGATTTCTTCTGTTCATGATTGGCTTTTGTCTAGAGCCCAAATCCCCCAATATTATAGGACCCTCACCAGCTCCTAGCACTCACTCCAAGCTTGGTCATCAGCCTAGATGTGAGCCCTGACTCTGCACTTCCTCTCATGACTGTTGGCCTCACTGCTTCCTACATTTTCATTTTCCTCCTTCCCCAAATTTTGCACTGTACATTCTGGAAGCTGTACTGCAGTAGCTTTGAAGATATCTTGATTACAGATCAACAAAATACTAAGTCTTATTCTTTTTTTTTTACAACTGAGAAACCACATGAAATATACACACATTTTATTTTTAAATGTGCAATGTATTCTACTATCTTTTTTAAATTTTTTATTTTTTTACTTTACAATACTATATTGGTTTTGCCATACATTGACATGAATCCGCCACAGGTGTACATGAATTCCCAACCCTGAGCCCCCCTCCCACCACCCTCCCTATATCATCTCTCTGGGTCATCCCAGTGCACCAGCCCCAAACATCCTATATCCTGTATCAAACCTAGACTATTTTTTNATTCTTTATTTTTTTACTTTACAATACTATATTGGTTTTGCCATACATTGACATGAATCCGCCACAGGTGTACATGAATTCCCAACCCTGAGCCCCCCTCCCACCACCCTCCCTATATCATCTCTCTGGGTCATCCCAGTGCACCAGCCCCAAACATCCTATATCCTGTATCAAACCTAGACTATTTTTTCGTTCTTACATGATAGTATACATTTCAATGCCATTCTCCCAAATCATCCCACTCTCTCCCTCTCCCACAGAGTCCAAAAGTCTGTTCTTTACATTTGTGTCTCTTTTGCTGTCTCGAATACAGGGTTATCATTACCATCTTTCTAAATTCCGTATATATGTGCTGCTGCTGCTGCTGCTGCTGCTAAGTCGCTTTAGTCGTGTCCGACTCTGTGCGACCCCGTAGACGGCAGCCCACCAGGCTCCACCATCCCTGGGATTCTCCAGGCAGGAACACTGGAGTGGGTTGCCATTTCCTTCTCTAATGCATGAAAGTGAAAAGTGAAAGTGAAGTTGCTCAGTCGTGTCCGACTCTTAGCAACCCCAGGGACTGCAGCCCACCAGGCTCCTCTGTCTGTGGGATTTTCCAGGCAAGAGTACTGGAGTGGGGTGCCAGTGCCTTCTCCGATATATGTGTTAGTATACTGTATTGCTGTTTTTCTTTCTGGCTTATTTTACTCTGTATAATTAGCTCCAGTTTCATCTACTGTCTTTTTTCAAATTAAATAACACTGTTGTGGGTCAATTACATATCCACACACCAAAAAAGATGAAGTTATATCCTTACCTCATGCCACACACAACATTTAACTAAAAATGAATCAGAAACCTAAATATAATAGCTAAAAATAGAAAACTTCTTAAAGAGAATAGAAATCTTCATGACCTCAGGTTGGACAAAGAGTTCATAGATAAAAAACCAAAAGTAAAATCCATAAAAGAAATATTGAGAAACTGGATCTCATTAGAAGCTTCTGTGATTCTTAATGTGACACCATTAAGAAAACGAAAAGACAAACTATAGGCTCAAAAATATTTGC
Organism: Neotragus moschatus; assembly: GCA_006410615.1. Classification (NCBI taxonomy): domain Eukaryota; kingdom Metazoa; phylum Chordata; class Mammalia; order Artiodactyla; family Bovidae; genus Neotragus; species Neotragus moschatus. The sequence continues at coordinate 2,636,762 of SJYA01001559.1, read as the reverse complement.
TAATCTTATATCTAGTCAAGAAATATTTCCAGGACCCTCATAATTCAACAATAAGAAGATAACCCAGTTGCAAAATGAACAAAAGATAGGAAGATGTGCAAATGATTAATAAGCACACTGTGTGCTCAGCCACATTAGTCATCAGGGAAATTAGAACCACAGTGAGATACCGACACACCCAGTAAAAGAGTTACAGTCAGAAAGATGAACACTACCAGTTGCAGAGTGCAGCCACGGCAACATTCATGCATTGCTGTTGGGGATATAAAATGGTACAGCCATTGTGAAAAATAATTTAGCTGTTACTAAAAAGTTAAACATAACCTTTTCAGATGACACAGCAATTCCACTCCTAGGGATATACTCAAGAGAAATGATGACAGGCCCACCCAAAAACTTATACACAAATGTTCACAGAACTATTACTCATATTAGCCCCAAACTGGAAACAATCCAAATGTCCATCAACTGGTGAATGGGCAACACAATGTGGTACATCCATACAATGGACTGGCCAGGGTTAAAAAGGAACAAGCTATTGATACATGTTCAATATGGATGAGCCTGAAAGTTTCCTCCACTTCTTGCCTTAAGTGGAACTAGAATATCAGTTTTATTTCTCGGTGTTATATCCAGATCTCCCCCCGAGCATGGGCTCACACCCATCTTCTGTGGAATCCCAGTCTGGGGTTTTCCCCTTCCCTACCCCTTTGTGACACCTCGTCAAGGCCCAAGTTCTCCAATGGTACTTCCTCAGACCCGCTCACTTCCCTGGGTTTCTACCCCTCCAACTTAGCTCAGGCCACTGCTGTCTCTGGTCTGGATCACTGAAACAACTGCCAATGGCTACTTTGACTCTAATCTTGCCACTTTACAACAGACAGGCCCTTCTAAAGCACAATCTTGTCAAGTTAGTGCCTGTTGATATATTATAACGGCCTCCAGTGCCACAGGAGGAAGTGTAAAGGTCCTAAGAAGGCAAGCAGAGTGTCTGGCTGACAACAGATGATCAGTAAAAGCTGCTGAACGATAGAATGAGTGCATCTTCTGGCACTCATTTTTTACTTAATTTCATTATATCTATCTGTATGAATGCTGTGTCTCCCCTACAAACCCAGCACTTCCCTAGGACAGACTTATATGTTTATACTCCTTTGTCTTCCCTAGCCCTCAACACAATGCACTCTACATTGCAGGAGTCTGATTGCATTTGCCAGTGAAGGAGTGGAAAATAGCTTTTCAAAGAAAGGTATTAGGGACTTCCCCAGTGGTACAATGGATAAGAATCCGCCTGTCAAAGCAGGGGACACAGGTTCGACCCCTGGGTTGGGAAGATCCCACATGCTGTAGGGCAACGAGCATACACGTGCCACAGCTACTGAGCCTGTGCTCTACAGGTCAGGGGCCACAACTACCGAGCCACAAGTACTGAAACCCCTGCACCCAGGGGCCTGCGCTCCGCAACCAAAAGAAGTCACCACGATGAGAAGCCCATGCGTCTCAACTAGAGAGTAGGCCCTGCTCTCCACAACTAGACAAAGCCCAGTAATGAAGACCCAGTTCAACCAAAAATAAAACAAATTAATTAAGAGGAAGAATGGTATTAGAGCTCAAGAGTTTCTGGTTCCCCAGAAAGTTCTTGGTTTTGGTGTAACTTGCAGAGCAAACAACATGCTCCTAGTAGAATATGCAAACTCACCACATGTTCTGCATTCCTGAAATCTGCCTGGGGATTCATCATTCAAACACAGTTTTGACTTCAGAGAGTTGATTAGCTTGGTCTGGACTCTAGTCAGCAGCCTCTTCTTGCCAGGCACTCCTACAATCTTGCGAAGAGGAGTAAGAAAACAGTTAATGTTTATATTGAACATAGGAGACTTATTCACGTGTCTGATAATAGTTTCTATCCAAAATGTCTCCAGAAAGGCTTAAGGTCAGTTCAGTTGCTCAGTCGTGTCCAACTCTTTGTGACCCCATGAATTGCAGCACGCCAGGCCTCCCTGNGGATTTGATTTAGGTCATACCTGAATGGTCTAGTGGTTTTCCCTACTTTCTTCAATTTAAGTCTGAATTTGGCAATAAGGAGTTCATGATCTGGGCCACAGTCAGCTCCCAGTCTTGTTTTTGCTGACTGTATAGAGCTTCTCCATCCTTGGCTGCAAAGAATATAATCCATCCGATTTCAGTGCTGACCATCTGGTGATGTCCATATGTAGAGTCTTCTCTTGTTTGGGGGGCATTTGTAAAACAGATAGCCAATGGGAAATCGCTGTATGTCTCAGGGAACCCACGCAGAGGCTCTGTGTCAACCTAGAGGGGTGGGACAGGGAGGGAGATGGGAGGGAGGTTCAGGAGGGAGGGGACATATGTATACCTGTAGCTGATTCATGCTGATGTTTGACAGAAAATGACAAAATTGTGTGAAGCAATTATCCTTCAATTAAAAAATAAATAAAATTTTACAAAAAGCCTCCATTTAAGAGGGCTCAGAAGGTTTTTTTAATTGTCTTATTCAACAGGTATATTTCAAAAAGGAGAAAAATCAGAACCTCATAATTTTTAAATATGAATATTATCTTTATTAGAACGATTGATACAAATAAAAATGCTGTCAAAATAAATCTTTTTGTCCCTAAAGGGGGTCATAATTTATCAAATTCCCTGCCTTTATTTCACACTATTTATTTCAGAGCTGTATGAGCTATAAGAATTACATGATTATTATTTCCCCAGTGTTACAAACCTCTAGTTTTTCTCTCTAAATAGTTTAAAGGTTTAACACTGAGGTTTAGAAAAGCTTTTCAAATGTCATGTTTAAGTACTTCCCCCCTACAGATTTCATCATCCTTTTAGTAATTAACCAATCTGATTGCTTCTGGTTAAAATAAACTGTTTAGCAAAATTACACTCATGTGTTTACCATGGTGCAGTTATTTAAACAACTGGATGTCAGGAAATGAAGTTGCAAAACATGTTTAGGGAAATAATGTCTTAGGTAAAAACATTATCCAAATGGTCCTGTGAACTAGATTTACAAAATTATTAGCAATTTCTACTGCAAAGTAAACCATTTCAACAGAAGGCACCAACCTTAAGACTAACTCAATATAGGTCATCATAGTGGAGAATAGAGGAGCTTGGCATGCTGCAGTCCACGGCGTCACAGAGAGTCGAACACAACTTAGAGACTGAAAAATAACAACAATAGCTCTTCCCAATTTTGTTCAGCTCTGGAGAAATTTAACACTGACCTAAACAATTAATATACAGCTATCTCCCAAGGGCATAGCATAACTAAATTCAGGCACTAAATTTAAAGTCAGGACACCTGAGTTTGAATGGAAACTTTTTGTTACAATTGATATTCCTTAACCTAACTGGGCAGAGAAGCTGATGGCACCCTACTCCAGTACTCTTGCCTGGAAAATCCTGTGGGCAGAGGAGCCTGGTGGGCTGCAGTCCATGGAGTCGCAAAGAGCCTGACACGACTGAGCGACTTCGCTTTCACTTTTCACTTTTNACCTGAGTTTGAATGGAAACTTTTTGTTACAATTGATATTCCTTAACCTAACTGGGCAGAGAAGCTGATGGCACCCTACTCCAGTACTCTTGCCTGGAAAATCCTGTGGGCAGAGGAGCCTGGTGGGCTGCAGTCCATGGAGTCGCAAAGAGCCTGACACGACTGAGCGACTTCGCTTTCACTTTTCACTTTTATGCACTGGAGAAGGAAATAGTAACCCACTCCAGTGTTCTTGCCTGGAGAATCCCAGGGACGGGGGAGCCTGGTGGGCTGCCGTCTATGGGGTCGCACAGAGTCGGACACGACTGAAGTGACTTAGCAGCAGCAACCTAATTGGGAAATGATAACCATTTTACAGAACTCTTTGAGGCTTCAGTTTCATAATCTATGTGAAAACTCTTCATAAATAGACAAGCAAAAATTATTTCCTTTTTCTGGGGTGACAACACCCATAACTGTGACCAAGCCAACAGAAGTCAACTGCAGCAACAGGCTATTTTTTCATCTTGAGTTGGGATTTCTGTTTTGCCTCAGAATAAATCAGAGCCTATTCATGCCTAAACAGACGCTGAGCCCCTGCCTGTATTTGCGGCCCCTGATATAGCCAGACGCTCAGTGAACTTGACTATTACTAACTATCCCCTGTCCTGCCTCGTTCTGGCTTCTCACCAAGATAACACAATCTTTCTCACCTATATTTTCAAATTATTTATGTACAAGTACTATTTTTTATAGGCTTCCCTGGTGGCTCAGTGGTAAAGAATCTGCCTGCCATGCAAGAGACGCGGATTCGATCTCTGGGTCAGGAAGAGGCCCTGGAGAAGGAAATGGCAACCCACTCCAGTATTCTTGCCTAGGAAATCCCAGGGACACAGGATCCTGGCAGGCTAGTCCATGGGGTCACAAGGGTTGGGTATGACATAATGACAAAACCACTGACACCTCTACTATTTTCAACGGCTTTTACGACTGATTCCCCTTGTAATACCTTTTGTTATGATTAACAACAACAACAACAACAATGATGCTATCGGATAAAGTGAAAATGAAAACGCTCAGTTGTGTCTGACAATTTGTGACCCCATGGAATTTTCCAGGCCAGAATACTGGAGTGGGTAGCCTTTCCCTTCTCCAGGGAATCTTCCCAATCCAGGGATCTAACCCAGGTCTCCCACATTGCAGGCAGATTACCAGCTGAGCCACAAGGGAAGCTAATCACTTATTAAAAGGTAAATTTCATTACTAAGTCACATACACCAAAATAAAGGATGGCAAAATTAATTTTTTTTATGGCCGGTGGGCTCTATCATGTCCAACTCTTTGTGACCCCCATGGATAGTAGCCCACTAGGGTCCTCTGTCCATGAGATTTTCCAGGCCAGAGTACTGGACTTGGTTTCCATTTCCTACTCCTGAGGATCTTCATGGCCCAGGAAGAGGTTCTGCATCTCTTGTGTCTCCTGTATTGGCAGGCAGACTCTTTACCACTGCACCACATGCTCCAAAAGATGCCCCAAACAGCATTTGAAGGATGTTTCATTGACCATCTACATCATAGTCACATAGGATATTAAATAAAATGCAGACTTATCTAGAGGATTCAGTAGCCTGCAAGCCACTGAAACTCCCTAGGGAAATGTTACCACGCTGACGTTTGAACATGATGAGAAGCATACAGTCAGCACTTGAATACACTGGAATTTACTGAAGAATCAGTATACAGAACTACATTTTGACACTTCTCCATTTCGTTTCTCCTTTCCATCCACAGACTATCCATTGTAACTTCTAATCCACCACTATCCCTTTGAACCAGTTCACCCTGCCCCACGCATGAGAGCACCACACGGCGGAGGGCAGAGTCCCCTTGTCAATCCAGTCTGGAGCTACTTGTTTCTCTCTGCTCCTCAACCCTCTTTCCATTCTGCATCTGAACTTCACTGTAGATAAGGGAAGTCAACTAGTACTGGAGGCGGATGACGTGCAGGAAGTGGCAGTTACTCATGGTGGTAGTGCTAGACCTCTACATAAGTGAACAAGGTTGAGCAAGGAGCTTTATGAGAAATTTCAGGTTAACGTTACTCATAGTTTAACAGCTTGTTTTGAGTAACATAAATTAGCAGTTTTATTTCCACTATATTATTTCATTTTGCCAGTGATACCTATAAACCACATCTCCTGTACACAAAACAAAACAAAAGAATGCCTTAGGGCTTCCCTGGAGCTTCAGTGGTAAAGAATTCACCTGTCATTGTAGGAGACCTCAGTTCGATCCCCGCTCCAGGAAGATCCCACGTGCTGCAGAGCAAGTAAGCCTTATGCTACAACTATTGAGCCTGTGCTTTAGAGCCCGGGAGTGGCAACTATTGAGCCCACTTGCTGTAACTACTGGAGCCCGTGTGCCCTAGACCCCATGCTCCACAACAAGAGAAGCCACTGAAATGACAAGTCTGAGCACTACAGCTAGAGAGTAGCTCCCGCTTGCTGCAACTAGAGCAAAGCCCTCACAGCAGCAAAGACCCACCCAGCACAGCCCCCCAAAACGATGCTTTAGGACCTCTGAAATTTTTTTTAACTTTAAATTTTTATTTCATATCGGGGTATACCCAGTTAACAATGCCGTGGTAATTTCAGGTGAACAGCAAAGGGACTCAGCTATACATACACATGTATGAGACAAATACTGAAAAGAGAAAGTGTGAAAGCATTCTGACCAAAGAACCCAGTGATTTAAGGTGAGATTAAGTGAGTAAAAGTATCATTCATTTGTCAGCTGATTCCGGGAACTTCTCTGTACCACTGCCTGGTGGGTGCGGCTCTTCCAGCCTGGTTATCAATTCTAGATAAATAACCTCCAGTCCAGTTTTAAGCTCCCTTCCTTCATGATTCCGGGAAACACTGTTGAAAGAAATCATGGACCAAACAACATTTGTGCTCTCTGAGGTCATTGGCCGGGCCTCCAAGGTCCTATAATGGGGACTGCCTCTGAGACCTGGACAGCCTCTCTGTAAAAGCAGCAGCCAAGATTTATCTGATAACAGCAACAGATGAAGCTAAACTCTGTGTGGCTGAGATTGTATTTGCATGGAGTCTCTGAATTACTGGGCATTTGTTTATTCCTTCCCTTGGAAGTTCTGAACTGAGTCTCATTTTGAGAAAATTGCCATGAGAAGAAGCAAGCCCGGGCAGAAGGGATACCATCTGGACCAGAAATAGGACAAAGGAAAAACCGTTACAAAGAGCTCTTACATTTTCTTTGCTTTTACTTTCTATCTTGATGAAAATTATAACACAAAACAAATACAAATGCAAAATGCAGCTGAAATCAAGCTTTTTTGACAGATCTATTAGGAATCTGATCATTATCTGGGAGCTAACATCACAGTTTACTCTCTAATTATTTCTGTTCTGTTCTTGCTCCCCAGGCTTGCTGCCTTTCCAGCCATGACCTTGGTCCAGTTCTCCACATGGACTGTGCTATTTCCTTTGGCGATTCACCCAGGACCCTCTTCCCTTGGCATCATTTCAGGAATGACCCTGTCACTACTACCATTGTAGAGCTGTTTCCAGAATGTTCACTGGGAAACATCATTGTACTTAGCATAACAAAATGTATGAAGTGTAGATTAAAAGATGGTATTGAAACATGTATAATATCATATATGAAACAAATCGCCAGTCCAGGTTCGATGCATGATACTGGATGCTTGGGGCTGGTCCACTGAGACGACCCAGAGGGATGGTACGGGGAGGGAGGAAGGAGAGGGGCTCAGGATGGGGAACACGACTATACCTGTGGCGGATTCATGTTGATGTATGGCAAAACCAATACAATATTGTAAAGTAATTAACCTCTAATTAAAATAAATAAATTTATATTTTAAAGAACAAAGTAAAAGGACTTACTCTATCATATCACAACTTTTCACAAAGGAATATCAAGACAGTGTAATATTTAAAAAAAAAAAAATAAAAGATGGAGTAAGATATACAGAGATTAGACAGACAAATGGAGATTCTGCATAATACTTTAGTAGAGATTCTATACATATGTATACATTCTGATGTTATGAGGGAGATTATTTTGTTTCTTGGCTGTGCTGGGTCTTAGTTGCTTCGTTCTTCTGTGGCATGTGGGATCTTAGTTCCCCGACCAGGAATCAAACCCATGTCCTCTGCATTAGAAGGCGGAATTCTTAACCACTGGACCCAACAGAAAAGTCTCTTTTTCTTGAATTCTTGATCTTCATGATACAACTTCACATCTCAGATCCATCAAAAGTTAATAACAAAGATACAGAGGCCCCTGGGTAGCCAGATGCTTTTCTTGTGAACAGGATTAAAATTTCAATGGATTGACATCCTAAGACGGTAAGTCATGTTCGCTAACCTTGCACTCCATTCTCCTAATCCTTGCCAACTGCTTCATAAACTTATGCTCCAGGAAAACGATTCCCCAGTTCCTTTCCCTAATGGTCCCTGGTGGCAGTAAATGAAGAAACTCTATTGGAGGAAATCCCTGAAAACCCACAGGCCAAGAATCAAAGGAACTATGGTATTGCCTAAAGAACTTACAATTTGAAGACAAGGCAGGTGAGGAACTCTTGAGGATTTTCTTGCCACTCTCTGGAATCCCAGAGGAGCTGAGGGGACACGTGATGACATCAGTTACACTCTGAGGTCAGCAGGGGGTAGTGTGGTAGAAGCTGCCCCAAAAAAGAGACAGTAATTCACAGCGGAGTCCAAGACCAACCCGGGCAGGGCTGAACTGGCCATTGTATATTCCAGAACATGAGAGAAAGCACAGCACAAGTTTTAGAGACAGCTTGACTCCAGTTCCAATTGCTTCTAGATAGCTAGGTGACATGACCTTAAACACGTGACTTTTTTAAAGCGTAATAAATTTTATACTGGAGTATAGCCAATCAACAATGTTGTGATACTTTCAGATGGACAGCAAAGGGACTCAGCCATACATAAACATTTATACATTCCCCCTCTAAACTCCCCTCCCATCCAGGCTGCCACATAACCCTGAGCAGAGTTCCCTGTGCTACACAGGAGTATTTTATTGGTTTCCCATTTTAAATATAGCAGTGCATACTTGTCAGTCCCAAGCTCCTTCCCTCCATGCCTCCCCCTGGCAACCTAAGTTCATTCTCTAAGTCTGTGAGTCAAGACTGACTTCTTGATATTTATTGTCATCATTCTAAAAATGGAACTATTTGTATCTTTTCATAGGACTGTTCTGTGGTTTAGACGATAATGCATATGAAACCATGTTGGTATATCGCGGTACTGCTTCTTACACTATATGAGCTTGACAAATTAGTAAACTCTGCACCTCTATCTGCTCATTTATTACGTGACAACAATCCTCGTGTCTTCTTTATAGGGGTCTTATGAGTATTAAATGAGATGATACAAGTAAAGTATATGGAATCACTCCCGGTAAATGGTATCAGCTAGTTTTTAGTAATAGCAATACATGTTAGCTATTAAAAAGTGATCACTCAATAAATGAAAACTATAATCATTATCATTATCATCATTCAGAGGCTATAAGTGAATGAGAGAAACATTGTGGAATTTTCCAAACTCACCAGACCCACTCATTACAGAACTTAAAAAAACTATTCTTTCCTTTTCATCAACTACTTTTAATCATAATATAATCAAAGTATTTATAAACAGAATCTCAAGTCAGGCTACTGTGTCCATTTCTGAGACTTCTCAGTGCTTAAACTTAAGCCAAGAAATGCAAAATAACTCCCCAGAAGTTATATGGAACTTTCCAGCAAGAAGTACTTTCATAAAGATTACACTTATATAAATGCTGACACATACCCATGTATACAGGTACTTCTAATCAGCTTGGCCAGAGGGTTCAAATTTCAATGGGCTTTGGCAATTTGAAATAGCTGGATTCCAACAAAGCTATCTGGGTAATGCATTGGATGCCTGATGTATTACTTAAAATCAAAGAGTTATAGGAACTTAAATACCTTGGTGGTTTTCAACTTCCAACCAATGGGAGGTTCTTCGTTAGCAAAAATTCCTGATCAGCCCCTTCTTTTGGGAAGAGCTTTCTCAGTGACTGATTCGGATTGAACAATGTAAGTCATTATAAAATTTTTTCACATATTGAGCTAAAACTAGTTACCCAGAATCTTCTATCCAGTAACATTATTACATTATTTCTATCCTCTGAATATAAGAAATCAAGTCAGTGCCCTCTTCTCCAGGAAGATTCTTCACTCTTCACAAGCTTTAAAACAGCTCTCATGCCTCCTCTTAGTCTTTGCATCTCACTTCTTCATTTCCCATCCAGTCTTCAGTATTATTGTGGATAGTACAGGGGGAACATTACCTCCAGGGTGAACATCTGTTGTGTTTGTCTTTCTGGTATCCATTTCCCTCTGCTTTTATTCATAGGGTTCCTCTTCATATGGGAACCCACCTCATGTGGTTTAGATAGAAATAATCCTATCTGCTGCTACTAACCCTTCGAAAGCAAGAACTGGCACATGACCCACATATGGACACTCCATCCTGTCCACAGTGATTGCACGTCAATGAGAGTCCATTTTAGGGCTCTGCTGGAACCAATGGGAAAAGCATTTTCATTCTGCTAATTTAGAAGCGTATGAGTCATAGACGTTGAGGGTCATGCTTGTCACCATACACTTAGAACCAACCGAAGAATAAATGCAGCGCACAGGAAACAAAGGCAGGAGACCGAGAGAGGCAGACTTCTCCCCGCCAGGAGCACGGGGCTCCACCTGTGCTGCAAGTAGGTGTGTCTCTGGAATTTGAAAATATCACATCCCATGCGTTTTGTTTGTTTTTTAGTTTTATTTATGCTACTTTCAACTTCAAACAAAATTGATTAACACACTTTCCTTACCTGTGTAAGAGGGCCTTGAGTCCAGTCTACTCCCCTTATCCACTCCCCTAGCAGCTCCACAGTTCCTTCAGGTTAGGTCCCCTGAGAACTTGATGTTATCAGCTGTCTCAGCTGGGGATCCCTTAGGTGCAAGAAGAGAAATGGACATAATCAGCACAAAATAAGAGCACTTATGAGGATACAACAGTGCAATCATGAACGAAGGCTTCTTCCCTTTTAAGTTGGATCTGATTTATTTTGATGTCATATTCCAGCATATTGAGATCACGATAAATTCCATTACCATTTAAATTAGTTGTCTTTGACAGGTGTGTATCTGCTGCATACATTTGTGAGTCCACCTTCTATGACTTTACTAAACCACTAATACAAAAGTTGAATAAGACAAGGGCGCAGAGCCTTGTGGTCTACCACTGGAAATCTGTACAGGTTAACTGACTATTCATTAATATCCTTTGGGTCTAGTTAGCCAGCCAGCTGCAGACTGTCTAATGTTTCTCTAATCCAGCTCATATTTCACCATTTTAACCTTAACCTATCTCAAAGGAGACATTGAAAAATACTTTTCTTCAAATATAACAGTAATAACCACTGTACCTGGCATCCACTATCCCCTTACTACTTACCCCTTACAGCGGTAACTTTTACTAGAGAATTTGTCATTCTGAATTGCCACTGTCTATCTTTCCAGCAAGACTGTGAGTTCCTTGAGTGGCCAAGTTCAGTGTCTGTAGTAATGTATTGGTGCTCCCCTGGTCCATTAGGTGTTACAAATTAGATTATAAATGTTTTATTTTATCTTGCAGAGGAGGGAGAAAGAGAGATGGTGACTTTACAATAATCCAGAAGGGATTAGTTGGGCCCTTTTAAAAATTGACAGATGATGGCATTAGTTTTTGTTACATCAGTACTTAGTTTCCTCAAAAACAGGGTGTCTTTAGTATTATTCTTACAAACTATGCTTAGGAAATTGGATGATAATAAATAGATTAGGTAGAAAGGGGAAAAGAAAAATCAAAGGGAATTGGCTAAGACAGAAAAAAATGAGCAGAAAAGATAGAGGAAAAGCCAGAAATAGCACAAAACATGCCTGATGCCTAACAAGTGGATCAAATCATTCTTTTCCGGGGCCACTGGCCCAGACACAGGGGACATTATGATGTGGTCGCTGCGGGCTGACCTCCGAGAGAGAGGAGATGAGCTGGTCACATAAACAGGAGATACTTCTTGCAATAGACTAAATATACCAACCACACATCCCTCCCCCGCCCCCGCCAAATCTTATGTTGAAATTTAAGTCCCAGTATGATGGTACTTGGAGGTCAGGCTTTTGGAAGGTGCTTAGGCCATGAGGGTGGAGCCATCATAAATGGGACTCAGTACCCTTATAAAAGAGGCCCCAGAGAGACCCCTTACCACCACTCCCCACCATGGAGGAGGTAATGAAAAGACAGCCGTTGATGAACCAGAGAGATGGGTTCACCAGACACTGAATCCTTGGCACCTTGATCTTGAACTTCTCAGCCTCCAGGACTGTGAGAAATATATTGCTGTTGTTTACAAGCTACCCTATGGTATTGTGGTATAGCAGCCCCAAAATTGTATGACACAACTGTCTGGACTTCATAACTTAGGGAGTTGAATGCAGTTTGGATGAACTGGAATATATAGTCATATATGTGGGAATGCCTCTACCAGTAACTATTGAGCTTTTATAAAATATCTACTTTAATTTCCATAATAATCTTGAGAAATAATACTACCATTGTCCTTTTTTGCTGATAAACTGAGGTCTGGAGATATTAAATAACAACCTTAGGTCAATGCCTAATTTGCAATGACACCAGAATGTGACTTCAGGCCATCCTTGTCTGGACTTACACGATTACCTCAGGCTTTGAGATTTCAGAACTTTATTTACAGCTCACCAGGGACTACCGAGTTAAATGTGCTTATCATTACTTCCTTTAAAGGTGCTCGTATTCTTCTTTTAAAAAATGGTGACACTGCACTGTATTTTACCACTTGCGTTTTTTTCAATAAAGTTTCTCATAAACCTCAAGGTTCGGATTCTCAGTTTAAAGCAAACAACAAACCTCTTTGTAACTAGGGGTGATATTTATCACTCCGAGGTTTGAAGGATATTGTCTTGCTCACATGTTGAAAGGTAACACAGCTGTCTGCAATGAATCTCTAATCAACAGATGTGAGAGAGAGATGGTGAAAAGGCCCTGGTCAAAACAAAGAGAACATCTGGCTGAAGAATTGAGATTTCTGTCTTTGGTTTTTCCCTCTCTCAAGCACCATTGCATAACCTCTGATGATCACTTATGATCCTTGGAAGTAAAGCCCAGTTGCTGGTCACACTGTCAGTATTTCCCTCATACTATCGTTATCATGAAAGCCATTGTGAAGCAAAAGAAAATGAAAGAAAAAGAAAAAGACCACTTCTTTAATAAAGTTTGCAACTTACAGTACTTATAAAGGCAATTAGTGGACTCTACAACTGGATGTTATATCACTTCTTTAATAATTAATCAAGCATTTCATGAATTTATTATTATGGATAATTATTTAATGAAATTATTAGCATAAGTTCCTAAAAGCAACATGCACACACTTAAGCTGTAGCTCGACGGAATTTTGCCACAGAAACTACTTTATAAACAATGTCGTTGCTGAAAAATAACACTTTCACAGTAAAGACGCCACGCTGCTGCTGCTGCTAAGTCACTTCAGTCGTGTCCAACTCTGTGCAACCCCATAGACGGCAGCCCACCTGGCTCCGCCATCCCTGGGATTCTCCAGGCAAGAACACTGGAGTGGGTTGCCATTTTCTTCTCCAATGCATGAAAGTGAAACGTGAAAGTCAAGTCACTCAGTTGTGTCCAACTCTTAGCGACCCCATGGACTGCAGCCTGTCAGGCTCCTCCATCCATGGGATTTTCCAGGCAAGAGTACTGGAGTGGGGTGCCATTGCCTTCTCCAAGAAGCCACGCATGTGCTGCCATTTTTCCAAAGCCATTTTTCTCCCCGTCCTCTTTTAGGTTCCACTTCCCCTTTGTTTCAGCACTTCTCCAACCACTGCTACAGAAATTGATATTAAATTTAAAGTCATTGGACGAGTTCTGATTCTGAGTATCTCTAGGGAATTGAACTGCCCCTAGAAACTTTCCCATCCTAAGTACCAGGAAAGAGTCAGCTGGTTCCAACCCTCAGGAATATGGAAGACACTCAGCTACTTTGGGACATGGTTTATGGCACGTCTTCATCAGTTCAGTTCAGTTCAGTCACTCAGTTGTGTCCAACTCTTTGCGACCCCATGAACCACAGCATGCCAGGCCTCCCTGTCCATCACCAACTCCCAGAGTCCACCCAAACCCCTGTCCATCGAGTTGGTGATGCCATCCAACCATCTCATCCTCTGTCGTCCCCTTCTCCTCCTGCTCTCAATCTTTCCCGGCATCAGGGTCTTTTCCAATGAGTCAGTTCTTCAGATCAGGTGGCCAAAGTATGACACAGAAGCAAGAGAGTAAAAGGGTCTCAGATCAATCGTGCTACTTTGATTCGCTGTGATCTGGGTGCATTGGGACCCCTGTCAACTAACAGCCCCAGAAAGATAGCCCCTGACTCAGATGTGGGAGACAGGGTTAAGGCTGGAGTTTTCCCAGGCCTGCAGCTATTGTAGGGCAAACCGAGTGATGGTGAGATAAACAGAAGTATATAAATGTATGAAGAGATGAGAATAAAAGAGAAGAGCATATGCATTCATTCATGAACTCATGCTGACATCTTCATGTGCCAAGCAAGATCTTCATGACTGGTGTCTGGAACATAGCCTATAAAGAGCAGATCACGCAACAGATGGAATACATGTATGAACACTCATCCGTAATGTAAAGGGGCAGACTTCAACAGAGGTTTAATCAACCTTGTTATGTGAAACCAAAGAGAGAGCATTCTTCTGAAGAGACTCAAGGAAGTCCTGAAAAGCATTGATATTGCTGCCAGGCCTAGAAGAACCTTTACAATAGATAAGGATGGAGAAGGCTTTTTTCAAAGCATTACGGTGGTGCGGTCAGCAAAGAATCTTTCTGCAATGTAAGAGATCAGCTACAATGTAAGAGATCTGGATTTGATCCCTGGGTCAGGAAGATCCCCTGGAGAAGGTGAGCTACTTACTATCTATAGGGTCAGAGAGTCAGATACGACTGAAGCAATTTAGCACACACAGCAATGCTGTGAAGTATGTAGAGCAGATTATTTCCATTATATAAGTGAGAAAACTGAGTCATATAAAACTTCAGTCAATTGATCAAGGCCACATACTCAGTGTCGGTAAATTCCAGACTGGATCCTCCGTCTTCTGACTCCTGGTTTATTGCTATTTACTTATGTTGTGTTGTGTGTAGAGACAATGGGATAGACCTGCTACATTTGCATCAATAACCCTACAACCAGGAATAACATTACTATGATTTCAACCTGTCTTTCCTAAACTCAATCTCCATCACTGCTTTTGCAAAATCTCTTGTATTTAGAACATGTGTTAATCCAAGTCTTGATGGGAAACAAATAGCATGCTCAAATGATTTGGGGAAAGTTTAATAAAGGGGTTATTTATTGAGGTGTGGACAAGATTTAAGGCTGTATATTGTCACCCTGCTTATTTAACTTATATGCAGAGTACATCATGAGAAACGCTGGGCTGAAAAAAGCACAAGCTGGAATCAAGATTGCCGGGAGAAATATCAATCACCTCAGATATGCAGATGACACCACCCTTATGGCAGAAAGTGAAGAGGAACTAAAAAGCCTCTTGATGAAAGTGAAAGAGGAGAGTGAAAAAGTTGGCTTAAAGCTCAACATTCAGAAAATGAAGATCATGGCATCTGGTCCCATCACTTCATGGGAAATAGATGGGGAAACAGTGGAAACAGTGTCAGACTTTATTTTTGGGGGCTCCAAAATCACTGCAGATGGTGATTGCAGCCATGAAATTAAAAGANGTTGGCTTAAAGCTCAACATTCAGAAAACGAAGATCATGGCATCTAGTCCCATCACTTCATGGGAAATAGATGGGGAAACAGTGGAAACAGTGTCAGACTTCATTTGGGGGGGCTCCAAAATCACTGGAGATGGTGATTGCAGCCATGAAATTAAAAGGCACTTAAATTATGACCAACCTAGATAAAAGCAGAGACATTACTTTGCCAACAAAGGTCTGTCTAGTCAAGGTTATCGTTTTTCCAGTGATCCTGTATGGATGTTAGGAGTTGGACTGTGAAGAAGGCTGAGCCCCAAAGAATTGATGCCTTTGAACTGTCGTGTTGGGGAAGACTCTTGAGAGTCCCTTGGACTGCAAGGAGATCCAACCAGTCCATCCTAAAGGAGATCAGTCCTGGGTGTTCATTGGAAGGAATGATGCTAAAGCTGAAACTCCAGTACTTTGGCCACCTCATGTGAAGAGTTGACTCATTGGAAAAGACTCTGATGGTGGGAGGGATTGGGGGCAGGAGGAGAAGGGGACAACAGAGGATGAGCTGGCTGGATGGCATTACCGACTCAATGCACATGAGTTTGGGTGAACTCCAGGAGTTGGTGATGGGTGCTGTGATCCATGGGGTCGCAAATAGTCAGACACGACTGAGTGACTGAACTCAACTGTGGTTAAGACTTGGAAGCTCGAAAGCTTCCATTGCAGAGAGCCTCAGGTTCGATCCCTGGTCAAGGAATTAAGATCCATCATGCCTCACAATGTGGCCAAAAAAAAAAAAAAGGCTGGCTTATAGGAAAAAAAAAAATATATATATATATATATATAAAACCAGGACATCTGGGTGACCTGTGTAGGAAGGGAGGCAGTCCAGAACCCATGTGGACAGTGCCAGGTTGGAGAGGAACATTAGACGTTCAAAAGAAGGTGGCAGAAAAGGTGGGAACAGTGTAAGAGTCCATCAGCAGACACGGAGAAACACAACGTGGTGTGCGATGGAGTACATCATCCAGCTTTCAAGAGGAAGGAAGTTCTGACATGTGTTGCAGTATGGATAAACCTTGGATACTATACTCGGTGAAATAAGCCAGTCATGAGAAAATAAATTCTGTATGATCCCACTTCTAGGAGGTTACCTGGAGTAGTCAAATTCAGAGACAGAAAGTAGAATGCTGGTTGCCAGGGGCTGAGGGGAGAGGGGAATGGGGAGTTAGTATTCAGTGGACACAGGAGTTTCAGATTTTTTTATTACCTATATTTTATTTGGCTGCACTGGGTCTTAGTTGAAGCACCAGGGATCTTCCATCTTCTCTGCAGCATGTGGGATCTAGTTGCTTGACCAGGGATGGATCCCGGGTCCCCTGCATTGGGAGTGCAGAGTCTTAGCCACTGGAGCACCAGGGAAGTGCCGAGTTTCTGTTTTGTAAATAAAAAGACTTCTGGGACTGGATGGTGGAGATGGGCGCTCAAAAAATGTGAATGTTTTTAGCTGTCACTGAACTATATGCTTGGAAATGGTTAGGATGGTCAATTTTATGTTATGTATATTTTACATTGTAAAATGTATTTAAAAACAGAAAAGACTAGCAGCTGGCAGGTAACGATATGGCCTGGGCTTCAGGAGGGAGTACAGGGCAGGTAGGAAGAATTTACTTGGCTGCTGGCCTCTAAAAATAAGAGCAGCATCTTTTTCAGGGTCTAGGCCTGGAGCTGTGGTTTCCACCTAGTAATCCCCTTGCTGAGAGGGGAGCAGGTGGTGTACAGAACTCTGCTCCAATTTTCTTTGGAAATACTGAACACAATTTAAATTAATGAAGGACCATAAAAATCTTTTAAAATATCTGACTTTGGAAGTGTAGTTACAGCCAGGAACCTGCAGACACTTGTGACCCCGGCCGTCTCCCCACTGGCCTTACTCACATGGATGTGGACACTTCAAACAGCTTGATCCAGAAAAAATAAACCGCAGGTCGCGTTCGCATGGCTCTGGCAGGTGGAGAGTGTTCCTTAGCCTGAGCTCGGCAGAGATGGGCTTCCTCTAACAAGTCTCTACCTTCTCTGACTCTAAAGGAGGAAGGAAGCACTGGAGAACCCACTGAGCACTTGGTTGCATGCTCAGTTACATCAACTCTTTTGAGACCCCGTGGACTGCAGCCCGCCAGTCTCATATGCCCATGGGATTTCCCAGGCAAGAATACTGGAGTGGGTAGCCATGCCCTTCTCCAGGGGATCTTCCTGACCCAGGGATTGAACCTGAGTCTCCTGCATTGGTAGGATTTTTTACAATTGAGCTACCTGGTAAGCCCTGATATTTGGTTAGGCACTTAATAATGATTTGAAGATTGATCTAGTCTCACAAATCAATGGCTTTTAGCCCCCTTTCAACAGTTCTGCAGATTGCAGCCATGAAATTAAAAGAGGCTTACTCCTTGGAAGGAAAGTTATGACCAATCTAGACAGCATATTAAAAAGCAGAGACATTACTTTGCCAACAAAGGTCCATCTAGTCAAGGCTATGGTTTTTCCAGTGGTCATGTATGGATGTGAGAGTTAGACTGTGAAGAAAGCTGAGCACTGAAGAATTGATGCTTTTGAACTGTGGTGTTGGAGAAGACTCTTGAGAGTCCTTTGGACTGCAAGGAGATCCAACCAGTCCATCCTAAAGGAGATCAATCCTGGGTGTTCATTGGAAGGACTGAGGTTGAAGCTGAAACTCCAATGTTTTGGCCACCTGATGCAAAGAGCTGACTAATTGGAAAAGACCCTGATGCTGGGTAAGATTGAGGGCAGGATGAGAAGGGGATGACAGAGGATGAGATGGTTGGATGGCATCACCCATGGACATGGGTTTGGGTGGACTCTGGGAGTTGGTGATGGACAGGGAGGCCTGACATCCTGCAGTTCATGGGGTCGCAAAGAGTCAGACATGATTGAGTGACTGAACTGAAGTGAACAATTCTGAAAAATGGAACCAGCTCCAGGTCTTTTCAGAATTCTTGGGCACTCTTCATGGGATAAATGTGATCCCAGCTCCAAAAGACTGTGGCCCAGAGTTGCTTTGCCAGCTTCTGCCAATGCTAACCTCTCATCACCATGGTTCCCAGAACTGAGCAGAACACAGACCTTCTCATTGAGAGCCTGGTCCTCCCACAGAGCTTAAAGGCCGCCCTCCTGACTGATGACTTGCAGAATCTACCACTTTCAGAGTAACCTTAGTTTAAAAAAAAGAAACAAGTGAACTATGAGTGTGAAAACGTCTCACCAGCATCACCAAGAGGAAAACCACCTGCCCTGCACTCTCGGGCTCTCCTATTACAACAGTCAATTCTCCAACCTAAATATTTTTAATCCTCAGGTGGATATGGGCGTTAAAAGATCAAAACTTATGACTCGGGACTTCCCTGGGCGGTCCAGTGGTTAACACTCCTTGCTTCCACTGTAAAGGGTACAGGTTTGATTCCTGGTCAGGGAACTAAGATCCTGCATGCTGCATGGCTTGGCAAAAAAAAAAAAATTAAATGCAAGAAATAAGCATATTCAAAACCCCCCACAAAACCCCCACAAAACCCTGCTTCCTCTAGAGGCACAGAGGAAGTGTAGATACTGGTCATACAAGCCTACATTTTTATTGAAGCTCTTCTCAACCTTTCTTTTTATGCTTGTGTCTTTATTTAGCTTCATTTTTAATTAAGAAGGAAATGGCTAATATCTCCAATCACTTCCACTGCTGGATCTTGTTGGGCTTCATAAGTCTCTAAGTATAGACTCTTTGAAAAAGGAAGAGAGAGCACAAAATGTGTCAGGGAAATGGAGTTCCTATCATTTCCCTGAGAAATTTTGCCTTTTAAATGGAGTTCTCCTACCAACAGTTCCGTGAAAGATGGTTTCCCTATTGTCATTTATTACCCATGACAGGCAGCAACACTGCCTCCAAATCAGCCTCCATTCACAATTACCCAGCCAAGCCTGCAAGGCAAGAGAAGGCTCGAAACGCCTTCCTTCTGGAGCACCATTCCCAAAGGCAGCAGTTCAAAGCAAACGTCTATTAACTAGAACGCCGATATCTACCGAGTTCTCTGGACAGAAGATTCCACCATTCCTGCAGTGATACGGGAAACTAACATGGAATTCCGTGCACTCCAGTCACCAGGAAGTTCAGCAACGTGGTCTATACGTGGACACTTTATATACCCACCCATGGGTGATCACCACCACAAATACAATGCACCAGACTATCAAAAGACATGCTTCCTTTCTAGCAAGGATCCTCCCTGTTAACCTCCTCCCAGGAAGGAAATGAAAAAAAAAAAATTTTTTTTTCACTAAAAATGTAATAAAATGGGACAAAATATAAGACAGTATCAAAATTAAGTAAATTAGATGCACTACAGTCATTCCTTGGTATCCTAGGGGATTGGTCCAGGACCCCCATGGATTCCCAAATCCATGGGTGCTCAAGTCCCTTAAATAAAATGGCACAGTGTTTGCATATAACACATGAATATCCTCTGTATAGTTTAAGTCCTCTCTAGATCACTTATCATACCTAAGTAAATAGTTGTAAATACAATATAAACCTACATATAGGCAAGACCTCAGAGGTATTTAGGGTTTGTCCCACACCACTGCAATAAAGCAAGTATAAATCAAGTCATGTGCGTTTTTTAGTTTCTATGTGCATACAAAAGTTATGTTTACACTATACTACAGTTTATTAAGTGTGCAACAGCGTTATACCAAGAAATGCATATACCTTAATCAAAAAATACTTAACTGCTAAAAATACTAACCATCATCAGAATCTTCAGTGAGTTACATTCTTTTTGCAACAGTAACCTCGAAGATCATGGATCACCATAATAAACATTAATAAAGAAGCTTAATATATTGTGAGAATTATCAAAACATGACACAGAAATATGAAGTGAGCAGATGCCATTGAAAAAATGGTGCTGATAGACTTGCTCCAACAAGGGTTGCCCCAGACCTTCCATATGTAAGAAACGCAGTATCTGCAGAACATGGTAAACAGGGATCTGCCTGGAAATAAATGGACATGGTAAATTCAACTTTGCTTTTAAGAACTTTCTGGATTTTTTTTTCTCGAATATTTTTGAACCTGAGGTTGGTTAAACCTGCATATGTGGAATCCGTGATCAGCGAGGGCTGACTGCACAGGATACTAACCCCTAGGCATATTCACAGGTGTGATGTAACAACGTGCGTACGTGCTTTCACTTCACTCGTGCCCGAGTCTCTGACTCTATGGACTGTAGCCGGCCGGGTTCCTCTGTCCGTGAGATTCTCCAGGCAAGAATACTAAAGTGGGTTGCCATTCCCTCCTCCAGCGGATCCTCCCAACCCAGGGATCGAACCCTCATCTCTTACATCTCCATGCATTGACAGGCGGGTTCTTTACCACTAGCACCATACTTGCCAAAAGGGCTCACAACTCATTCACAGCAACATAAAAATCTTAACCTCCATTGTCCATCTTTAACTATCTGTACTGATTATTTTGTCTACCTACTTTTTGTTCTATGCATTTTACAGCAGAGGGTGGGGGGTTTGGAGGAGATAATAGAGAAAAAAAAACTGAGGAGAGTAAAGGAGATTTAGAGAAAGAATGAGATAGGAGAACAGCAGGAAAAGCCAGACTGGAGACTGGAGGATTCTGGGAGGGAGGAGGGCCTGGGACTGGTCAGGTCGCTGAGATGACCTGTCGGACAGCCACACCTGAGACCAAGCAGGATGTGCTGGGGTGACAGAAGGGGAAGAGAGCCTTCCTGCGTATCTCGTTTCTGATCCATGGAGACGCATCACCCATCAGCCCCGGGGAAGGCACACAGCATCGGCCCCTCAATCTGTTCTCTGAGCATTAAAATACATGCAGTGTCTCTGAAAAAGGAAATGGCAACCCACTCCAGTATTCTTGCCTGGAGAATCCCAGGGTCAGAGAAGCAGGCTCCTCTGTCCATGGGGTCACAAGAGTTGGACATGACTTAGAGACGAAACCACCACCACCACCTCCTGTGGGAGTTTTCTCCCAAGAGTTTCCTGGGGTTCAGATAATGTATTATGGTCAGGTTTTTATGTTGTCTGCCAGGTTATGGTAGATGGAAAAAAAAGAAAAAAAGAAAATACACACAGCGTGCTTCACAGACAACCCAGAGACGACAGAAACAGAGTCGATCACATCATTATAATATAAAAATGAACATACCTCGGCGTGGCAGATTCTAATACGATTTTAATAACGTTGGCAAGGAGCCAAATTACAAATGCCCCAGAATCTGGAGTACAGAACCTCAGAGACAAAATAAAAACTCATAAAAATAGGAGAGTCTTTTAAAACGGTCATAATCTTTAGGATAAAGAAGTCATTTTCTCAACGAAGGTACTGAGCACATTTAATAAGAATTAAATGAGATTACAAGACAAGGTGCACTGTGACCCATTCCCTAAACGGTGGTGATTAGGAAGGTGAGATTCATGTCGATGATGAAGGCAGGGCGCCAGACACACGTGGGAGCTCGCGTCACCAACAGACCTGGACGAAACAGAAACCTGCTCCCGTTTCACTGATAGGCGAGAAGAGGGCAGCCTTGGAAATGGACCCTGGTGGCACGCGGGGTGGCAGGTGCATGCCTACCCACACAACCCACCACCCGGCAGGGTGTGGACCTGGGGCGAGGCAGGGAGACTGGCTGCCTCCTCCGGGAGCAACTTGTTACTCAGAGATGCTAACGTAAGAGCTCCGCCTCCCCCACAAACCAAGAGTGAGAAGCTGGAACAACAGGGGTCTCCAGCCCCTAGAGGGACAGGGTGCCACCACCCCAGGGGTGGCAGGACCACAGAAGTGGAGAAAGAACCCCCCGGCTCAGCGACGCTCATCACCCATCAGGATGAAGGTGCAGCCCCTGCAGGATTTCTGGGTGGGTGGGGGCGCCCCTCAACTCTCCAGAGCAAATGCCTAAATGCTGCTGTCCTGTGGGTCTCTCTCCCCGCCGAGGCCAGATGTTCAGGCAGGGTGTTTGCTGATCCCGGAAGGAACACAACCACAATTATTTGTTTGTTGCCAGCATACGTGGTGTTGCAGAGTGGCTGTGAAACAGTAGATGACGCACGGCTGACCCCCTTCTGCAGAGCCACCAGTGAACCAGGAGACCGGAGGCCAGAGACCAGAGGGGGCGGCGGGCGCCTTTACTTTAAACCCTAAATCAAGAGTTTCAACAGATGCAGATTCCATGAGACTGGAGAAGGAGTCGGGAAGACTTGAGGTTTTATATTCTTTAGATGTCGACTTTGGCCGTCCCAGCCATTAAAAAGTTATGTGTAACTTCAAGATGAGACGTATTAGCAGCTTCTTAGAAGAGGATAATCCCAATCTTCGGGAGATTTAATGAGATGGCACTCACTGCAGCTTCTGACTTGGTCTGCTGTTAATTGAATCAAAGTCAATGACAATCTGGCTGCACTTTGGTGTGAATTTCCTAAAGGTAGGAAACAAAACATAGAAAGACATTATCCCGTGAGGAGTCAGAGCCATTTGTTTACTTTGGCTTAACCTACATTTTCTGCAAGGAGGGGAAAAAAAAAAATTCCCTAGGATTCACTTGATATTTTGTCTCTATAGGAGCCAATTAGAGTGCACCATACCGAGAGAAACAGGGACAGGAAAAGACTAAAGACAAAAAGGACGCATGGGGTGGCTTGGTTTGTGTGTTCGTCAGCTGGCTGGGTTCATGAATTACTGGGGAATCAGAGGATTTCTAACAACTTAGCTGCACGCATGACATCCAATGACTAGTTTCCCCACCAAATTTTTCTTATTGTTTAGGAACTTTCTGCAGCAACCTGCAATTGCTCTAAAGAAAAAAAAAAAAAAAAAAAAAGAGAGTACATTTTCTTTTGCTCTTCTGCATAGCCAAAGTCAGCCAGCTCTAATGAAGAGTCATTTTAAAAAGCATGTTCTATAAATGCAGAAGTAAAATAAACTCAAGAATTTTTTCTTTTACTCATTAATGTATCTTCTCAAGAAGGTAAAAAGAACATACCTGAGAACTAAACATATTCTTTTAAAAAATCAGTAAACAGTAAATATCTAATTATTGTTGTTTAGTCGCTAAGTCGTATCTGATTCTTTAGCAATCCCATGGACTATAGCCCGCCAGGCTCCTCTGTCCAAGGAATTCTCCAGGCAAGAATACTGAGGAGGGTTGTCATTTTCTTCTCCAGGGGATGTTCTCAACCCAGTGATCAAACCTGTGTCTCCGCATTGGCAGGCAGATTCTTCGCTGCTGCTGCTGCTATTTAGTTGCTTCAGTCATGTCCTACCGTGTGACTCCATGGACTGTAGCCCGCCAGGTTCCTCTGTCCATGGCATTCTCCAGGCAAGATGCTGGAGTGGGCTGCCATGCCCTCCTACAGGGGATCTTCCCAACCCAGACAGACTCTTTACTACTTGTAAATAATTTGTTTCTCATAAGGCACAACAGTCCAAGAGATTCATTACATATAACCTATATCCCTAAAGAATCCAAAAAGTTAACCATGTTACCAATTATAAGGACCCCAGTTGCGGACCACAGATACTATAAAGGGACATCTTCAAGAGTTTCCAGTCTAAAAGAAGTTTCTACCAGAAAGCAAAGGTGGTTGGACTGACTTGCAAGTAACATGTACCTCCCATATCTGTATAGCAAAGAAAAGCATACAAATCTCAACAACTTTAAATCCCAACTTAAACTATTCCTATAAGAAGAATTCCCAGCGTTTCAACCTAGCAGGATACTTGCACCTTAAATTTTTTTTATGCCAGAATTGTTATGTTACATCTGCGAAATTTAGAAAGGTTTCATGTTAATATAATAAAACATGTGAATTTTAAAATTTGTCACTACCAGAATAATTAGTGCAAGCCCTGGGAAGCCATTAACATTAAAGTGTAATCATTACACCGTCTTCCGATACTTCTGTCACTACCCATTAAAATCGACCCTGAGGATAATCTTTAGAGCCGTCACTCACCATGTTTAAAAAGGTGCTTCCTGTATCNTGGGAAATAGATGAGGAAACAGTGGAAACAGTGACAGACTTCATTCTTGGGGGCTCCAAAATCACTGCAGATGGTGAATGCAGCCATGAAATTAAAAGACGCTTACTCCTTGGAAGGAAAGTTATGACCAACCTAGATAGCATATTCAAAAGCAGAGATGTTACTTTGCCAACAAAGGTCCGTCTAGTCAAAGCTATGGTTTTTCCAGTAGTCACGTATGGATGTGAGAGTTGGACTGTGAAGAAAGGTAAGCGCCGAAGAATTGATATTTTTGAACTGTGGTATTGGAGAAGACTCCTGAGACTCCCTTGAACTGCAAGGAGATCCAATCAGTCCATTCTAAAGGAGATCAGTTCTGGGTGTTCATTGGAAGGAATGATGCTGAAGCTGAAACTCAGTACTTCGGCCACCTCATGTGAAGAGTTGACTCATTGGAAAAGACTCTGATGCTGGGAGGGATTGCGGGCAGGAGGAGAAGGGGATGACAGAGGATGAGATGGCTGGATGGCATCACTGACTCGATGGACATGAGTCTGAGAGAACTTCGGGAGTTGGTGATGGACAGGGAGGCCTGGTGTGCTGCGATTCATGGGGCCGCAAAGAGTCGGACACGACTGAGCGACTGAACTGCACTGCACTGAAGAGAGGATAGTGTAGGATCCCAGAACTGGCAACATCAAGGGTCTATCACCACCACTACCACCTCTAGGTGTGAAGGGCACAATGGGAGCAAAATCATGAGAACCTAGACAGGGCATCACGGAGAAGACATCCTGACAGGAACTGCGGCTTTTAAAGGCAGACACAACCCATCCCAACTACAGCTTTACTCACTTCTAGGTTTCAGAATGCCTGCCAGTGCCTTCCATTGGTTGGATACACTAGGAGTCAAAGGCCATGAGAATCCATTTACGAAATCTATAAAAGGTCAGCTTTTTAGGGTAAGATCACATTGTGAAATGTGGAAAGTAAATCTGGAAAGGTGAACAGGCAGCATCCAGCACAGGGTATAGCAGGAGGTGAGGCATGGTTTCTAATGTTTTGTTTTACCCATCTCCCTCACCCACACGCACCTCTGACCCGAGACCACACACACAAACACACACACCCCATGCTCTTTCCTCCTTCTCGCTTGCTGTTTCCTTTTATATTTTGGAAATCTCACCACTCAGGTCAGTGCCCTGGGTCTTCAGCCAGGAATCCACTCCAGGCCAGTGGAGCCAACTCTATTTCATCCCAGTCTCTTGGACATTTTAAGTCCTAATCTGAACTTGAGGATGTATACCTGCCAAAGTGAAGGGTGAGTTACAGAGGAAACATGTATGTAATTCTATGGTGTTCCAAACCCTGTCCTCTTCAGGACCTTCTTGGTATAGTCAGATAATTGGTATCATTTTGAGGACTAAATCTTGGACATCCAGGCTAAAGTTCTTCATAAGCTTTGACTGGATTAGTCAATGACTCTGTTGTGCCAGCTGCAATCAATCCACTCTCTTTCATACTAGGCAGAGAGGGCTAAGGTGGCCAAACCCGTGTGACAGATAAGTCCATCATACCAGCCAAAAGAATGCGCTTAGGGATGATCAACTAAAAAAATTTTTTTTGGCTCTTAATGTAATCAGGACATCTAAAAGTTTATTTTGGTGGAGAAACAAGTCCTGGATTTATTTTTGCTAATGGACAAAGTTTACTTTGTTTCCATTTTTAAAATAAAAATCATAGGCGTGTGAATTATGTCTGTAATCTTATTCAGTGATAGTTTCCCTCTTGGACCCTTGATGGAAAGCCAATTTTATTGTGAGGTAGAAGAGTGGCAGCTTAAAAGGGATGAGAGAATCGAAGTGTTTATTTTATATCATGAAGGTTAATTTTACAAAATCTGATATTTTAACAAACATCTATGTGCCCATTAAACCAAAAGTTTATATTCCAGTGATATTGAAGTTTTTTAGTTCAGAAATATCAGATCAACAGTGGGCAGGTAGGATATTTCTAGTGAATCATTTGTTGCTATTCATTGTTGGGTGTCCTTCTCCTCCACCTCTTGTTTGCCCATCAGAACTCAACATACCACTTTTAGCCAATTATCCACCCACAGGGAGGCTACCCACCCATATTAGTCTCAATCATGATCTTGGCCAATCTCAATCATGATCACTTCTGAATACTTTGTTAGTTCTCCTGCCACAGGCAATAGGAGTTCAGTTGTCCTGGGATTATTTTAACCTGGAAATAATACAAAAAAGTACAGAAAGGACTCCAAGAGGATATTAAGGTAGAAGTCCAAAACCTTCCACAACAGAGCAACATTTTGCAGAAAGGAAGAATTTTCTAGAGAAGGAAATCAATTTTTTTGGAAACAGAATGTCTGTTTTTTATCTTCTCCTCTGCCTTGCCTTTTAACTTCTTTTTTCTTGGCTGAACTTCTAGAAAGATGGGAGGAAGTTTTGAGTAAGTTTCTAGCATGTCAATTGGCAAAGCTAAAGGGCTTCACAAAATAATGGCTAGGGTCTTGTCTCATGATAACTGGTCTGGAAAGTCTCAAATCTCTGATCGGAGATAGGCAAAGTCATAAAGTGGGAAGTTTCCTCCTTTTCCTTGTTCTCCTTCTTCCCCCCTCATAACTAAGGCTTATAACCCTGTTATTTCCAACCAGCAGTATCTCATGGTCAGAGCCTTTGCATTTTTGAACCCATCAATTCAAACAACCCACTTGACTTCAATCCTCTTGGTATACAGCCAGAGGAAGCTGGCTAGCTGAGCAGAGAGCTAAGGGGTTAATGGGTAACTAATTCCAGGTAACATATTTGTGTTTAAACTGGTACTTCTTGGAACTATCACTGAAATATACAGAAATTACTCCAATGTGAAGAATTTGGAGACTTAGCATGTGACTAAGAAATTGTACTTTGGATAGACAAAGCCTTTTGGAAGCTTCAACTCTTGCCATTTTGACCTCGATTATGCCTCTTTTGCATGGAGAGTGACCCTTCCAGTTTTACTGCAGGACTGGTTGGGATCTGGGGTCAGAACATTCAGAGCTCAGACTTAAACATAGGAGAAGTTTGTAGTCATTCAGCTTTGTTTGTTTGGTCTCTCAAACATATAAACCAGACGGCACTCAGTAAGATCCAAGATTGGGGCACTGCCGCTTGATGACTAATGCAATTAAATAAGTTCTGGTGCTGGCATAACACCACAATAACAAGTCCCATAGTGTCGAGCGCTTTTGCCAGATGGATTGCTCAAACCTTTGGAAGCACTCTCAAGTACACATACTTAATCACTGCAGGGCGAGTTCATGGAAAAATGACATGGTACTTGCGTGGCTGGAAGTCTCTTGTCACTTTCATTGGGCAGTCAATGCCATTGTCAGCTTGTATAGCCAATATTGTTCAGATTTCCTCACTTGTGGACTAGTGGTATTTAATTATTAGAAGTAGGATGAGTTTAAGAGATCTAATGATTTTTTTCCCGAATATATTAGATTTTTCTAGAACAGGCCTGATTTCAAATATCCTGTTCCATTGACTTTTAAAGCACATTCTGTACTCATCAAAGTGAGTCCCAGTTTTTACTTTAAAAGTAAGTTACAGCATTTCCTCTATTCTGTTTATTTAAAAACACGACTTAACTTACCCCAGAGGAACGTAGGTATTGAAAAGTAAGTTAAAAGCTTTGTGAAAACCTAATTGAATCTATTGTTCAATTAACTTATTACAATAAATCAACAAGCCATCCAATTTTTCCTTCAATCAATATTTACCACATACAAGGAATCTGAGAGAGATTCAGCATGATGTGCTTCCTCTCCTCAAGGAGTTTATAATTTAGTTGAAGAGGCAAAACGGGAAAGATGGGGGGAAATTCTCTGGTGACCCAGTGGCTAAGACACTGCACTCTCAATGCAGGAGGGGCAGGGTTCAACTCCTGGTCAGGGAACTAGATCTTGCCTGCTACAACAAAGATCGAAAATCTGACATACCTCGACTAACAACCAGCATAGCCAAATAAATAAATATTTAAAAAAGAAGAAAGATGGTGAGTGAGAAGTGTGGATAAGTCAGTGCAATAACTGCATGACAGTGTTACTGTTATAGAGGTAAACAAGAGGGAAACAAGGAGAGAAAGGAATAGTCAGACAAGCTGTAGAATGGGGATGGCATATAGCAGGTCTCTTAGGTCTTTGTTGACTTGGATAGACATAGGAGAAGAGTGTCCATGTAAGAAAAACATGCAAGCAAGGAGGCTAGGGTGAAGAAGAGGAGGGTTTAATTGATGAGAAACGAGACACGAAATGAAAATATGTAAGGTTAAAATATGGAAAGCCTTAAGACAAGCAGAAACATTCAGACTTAATGGTGTAGTCTATAGGTTTTGAAAGGTTTTCATAAAAAGCTGAATTTTAGGACCCTTAGGAGGAATTCCCATTATGAGTCAAGTGGTAGTGAGGGGGCCTTAGACTAAAGCAGTGTAAGCAAAACAGAAAAGGAAGGAGTGATGTGAATGATACTGAAAAATATCTATCAAGTCTCGATCTAAGGAATAAATGGGAAGGCTGGGTCACAGGCTATTCCAAACCCAGTGATAATGCCCATGTTCACCACTGAAAAAAACTCTATTTACACTGAACTGAGGGAATAGCGGCGCCACTGACAGCAGAGTTTAGAAGGGCCTGTATTTGGGAGGGCTTCCCAAGTGGCTCAGTGGTAAAGAATCCACCTACCAATGCAGGAGCCATAGGAGACGTGAGTTTGATCCCTGAGGCAGAGAGATCCCCTGGAGGAGGAATGGCAACCCACTCTGGTGTTCTTACCTGGGAAATCCCATGAACAGAAAAGCCTGGCAGGCTACAGTCTATGGGGTCACAAAGAGTCAGACACAATGGAGCGATTAAGCACACACGCTATTTGGGAAAGAAGATGAATTGAGCTTTGAATGATGGACTGTGAGTTGAAGAAGGGAAATTCAAGTGAAAAGATCACTTAGATAATCTATCACTTAGATAATCTAAGAGGTACATGGATCTCAAGCGAGATCAAGAATGTGATACTGAAACCATGGTAACGGCCGACCAGTCATAGGAAGAGAGCCTACAGCCAGAGAAGAACAGAAGCCCAAGGCTGTTGTCCACTAAAACTGAGAACCAGTCACATTCCATTGGTTTGCCCAGGACTGAGAGATGTTAGAATGTCTGCCCAAGTTTAACAGATGTTAGAATCACAAAGCTGTGTACAGAAACCTACTATACTTAATCAAATGGCATTTTATTATTAAAACTCTAGGAGAGGGCTGTTTTTATAATGTATTGACTTCTGCTAAATTAAAAAAATAAGTTTGCAAAATTGATGGGTTATGTTTCAACCTTCCAGCCTGAATCACTATGTAAACAAACCATAAACATGATGTGTGGCATAGTTTCTGTCTTTCACCACCTCTGTTTCTAACCTGACATAGATTATCACACAACCACCCTGCTAAATTGCACAGCTGTTATTATCCTGATTCTTCAATGAGAAAACCAAAAGACTGCAGAAACTTGGCAGTTTGACACAGGTCAAACACTAACTGGCAGGAAGAAGACTGTTACCAGGGTTTTCTGACTCCAAATGTTGTGCTCTTTCTGCTATGTGATAAGTCATGTTCAACAGAAACACAGGAAAGGTGGGACCCCTTCCAAAAAACCAGATAATAAATTCCCATGATGCTAAGAATCTTTAAGTTAAGCGGAACTCTAACTTCTCTCCATTTCCTGTGTTCCACAGTGTACATGCAGAAGCAAACATGCACACCCAAACCTCTCAAAAGGCTTGTCAAAGTTAAATAAACCATAATCCAGCACAGATACATAGGTGCGGGATAGTTGGGGGATATTTATGCTGCTACCTATTCATACTTAATTAAAGTAAGTGCTTCTCTAGTCTGTATGTAAAATTCACAACAATTCATTCAGATGAACAAAGCAACTTTTCAAAATCAAAGCCCACCATCCTGCTCTTCACCAACAGATGGCATCATGATTGTACCCAGATATTTAAGTCTCAACTAAAGACTGTTAGTCTGTGGGCAAAACCGTAAAGTTAGGCAGATAAAGTAAGTGAATGAAGGGAAACTAGTAAAAGACAACAGAGAAGTTGGTGGCGGATGAAGTAGGGCCTGCCCTTTCCAAAGGGGAAACCAAGCCTCAGCTCTAGCCAGTTGTAATCATGAGAGTTTGTGGGTGCATCTTGCAGTTCAGTTCAGTCGCTCAGTCGTGTCCAACTCTTTGCGACCCCATGAATCGCAGCACGCCAGGCCTCCCTGTCCATCACCATCTCCCAGAGTTCACTCAGACTCACGTCCATCAAGTCAGTGATGCCATCCAGCCTTCTCATCTTGCAGGGTATTCTGATTTTCCAAGACAGTGTGAAAGTTCTGATTTTTATGTGAAATCTCCTGGTTTTAAATTTTGCAGCTAATTCACATTTTAGAAAAACTCTGTGCAGACTAAACACACCCAGATCTGCACACCAGATTGTGCTTGTGTTTTCTGAGCTAGTTTATTCACATTATTAACTCCATTATGTCCCCAAAGCACAAAGCTTTTGGAGAGTGATAAAAGTGGTAAGAAGGCCAAGAAAGTCCAAAATTCTGAACTAATCCCATCAGTGTGCACAGTTCTTTGAGGACAACTAACTTTACATGGACATGGATACATTAATTGATTTAAAAGTAATGCTTTCGACTCATGAACAAAGGGAGTTATAAACTGCTTTTAAAAACCTGATGTATTCATTAAGACAGAAGCGTCAACAACATTTATATTGTAAAACTTGTTTAGAAAGGGATTCTCCTAAATATCTCCTTATAAAAGGAATACTGTTCTGTGACAGTCTCTGTGGGAGACTGAAAGTCTCTGGCATTAAAAAGTAAATTACATCAAACATGAGCTTTGAAGGCAAGACCAGTTGAGAAAAAGAACAACTTGATCGCTCAATAAGAAAAGGCCTGCGTGAAAGTCAAGGTAGTACAGTAAAAAAAGCTACAAGAGAACTGGAGTCAGAAGACCTGGAGTTTTAGTCTTAACTCTGTTATTAACACATAACCGTACTTGATTCTGAGCAAGTCTTATATTTGTGTAGTTCAGTTTCATTTTCTATAGAGTAGGAGTTAATAATTATTTTCATTACGAGCTTGCTGTATTCACTATATAAATGTAATACTGTTTATAAATAGCAAAACTTAAATAAGTTGTAAAATAGTACTATTAAAATGATAAAGATAATGAAGAAAAGGAGGAGGGCACAGGACAGAGAGAGTAAATATACTAAATAAAGCACATAAAGATGCAACCACTTGTAGTCTGTGAAAAAACCTGTCCTGGCTCTTTTTGGACTCAAATACAGATTACTCAGGGACCTTGCTCTAAAGGACTCTAATTCTACAATGCCGTTCCATCAAGGGCACCTCAAGCAAAGCTATCTTCAAAGCTGGAGCACCATGAATCCTGGGTAGTGGTTTATACCAGCCCACCCTTGCTTTTATAATTAAAGTCATTTATATTGCATTGAAAAGCTTGACTTGAACATGGGATATTCTAGGGTACATCACGATTACAACGCAGAAAGGTATGTAACAGGAGGCCGACCCTCATTACCTGGAGAGAGAGTCCAGTGCTAGGATATGAGGGGATCAGAGTGAAGTATATATTATATTGCCTCACTACTATTATTTTATATTAAACTAATATCTATATCAATTTATATCATTTTTAAATTTTTGGGCCACACCCCACAGCATATGGGATCTTAGTTCCCCAACCAGGGATCGAACTTGCACCCACTTCACTGAAAGATGGAGTCTTAACCACTGGACTGCCAGGGAAGTCCCAATTTATATCATTTTAAAACAAGCATTTCACAACATATATGCTACGATTTCCTTAGTTAATTTATTAATTTTAAAAGATTTTGAGGGAGACTTCTACTCCAGACATGACTGAATAACAGGGACTAGACTTAACTTCTTACCAGAAATAAGAGAATTGGACAAAATGCAGGAGAAACAGCTTTGGGATATTAGACAAGAGGCAACACAGGACTGTGCTCCCTCAGAGAATGGAAGGATGTGAGGTGAGCCCAGCAATCACCCCAGGTATCTGTTTGGAGGCTTTTCTGGGTCACGAATCATGGAGGAAGGGATCACAATAGAGTACTTTACTTGAGGAGACAGAAACCAAGTTTCAGCACATAGAGCTGGCTCAACATTTAAACCACAGTATTATGCAAGGGCTGCAGTCCAGGGATCGCTGAGAGTTGGACACGACTCAGTGACTTCACTGTCACTTTTCACTTTCATGCATTGGAGAAGGAAATGGCAACCCACTCCAGTGTTCTTGCTTGGAGAATCCCAGGGACAGGGGAGCCTGGTGGGCTGCCATCTATGGAGTCACACAGAGTCGGACATGACTGAAGCGACTTAGCAGCAGCAGCAGCAGCAGGAGGAACAGTGCGTGGAGAAAGAATGCATAGGAATCAACAATCACATTAAACGTAAATAGTCTAAACACTCTAGTTAAAAGATAGAGATTGTCTGGCTGGATAAAAATAAATGGATAAATATGCTGCCTCTAAGAAGTCCATCTCACATATGATAACACAAATATGCTAGAAGCAAAAAGATGAAACAAGTTATATCATGTTAATACTACAAATAAATATATGAGAAGAAACTTAACCTGGAGTTTCTATACTAATGTCAAGCAAAGCAGATTTCACAGCAAAGAATATTACCAAAGATTAAAAGCCTATTTCATGAAAAAGGTGAATTAATCAAGAGAACAAAATCCAAAATGTGAATGCAACTAATAACAGATCTTCAAAATACATGGAACAAAACTAATAGAACTGCAAGAAGAAATAATTTACAATTATAATTGAAGAGTTCAACACCTTTTCCTAAATAACTAATCAAACAAGTTGACATAAAATCAGTAAGGATACAGAAAAGTTAAACATTTCCATCAACCATATTGATATAACTGACATTTCTAGAACACTCCACTGAACAAAAGCAGGATGTATACTCCTTCTCAAGGGCAAAAAGAATATTTATCAAGTTAGATCATATCCAGCATGCATAAAAGAAGTCTCAAATGAACCTGGAGGGTATTATTCTTAGTAAAATAAATCAGACAAAGAAAAACAAATACTGTATAGTATTACTTATATGTGCAATCTAAAAAATAAGGCAAAAAAGTGAAAATAGCAAAACATAAGCAGACTTATAGAGAAGAAACTAGGGGTTACCAGAGGGGAGGGGAAAGATATAGGTAGGGGATTAAGAGTTACAAACTATTGTGTATAAAGTAAATAAGCTATAAGGATATATTGTACAGCACAGGGAATAGAACTGATTTTTTATAATAACTTTAGAGTATAAACTATAAAAAAAACGAATCACTATATATAATATTAAAGTGAGATGAATAATATGAAACTAATATAATATTATAAATCAACTATACATCAATTAAAAAGTCTCAAAAAATGTAACAGGGCTCAAGTAATACAAAATATGTTCTCTCACAAGAATTAAACTAAAAATCCATAACAGAAAGTTACCTGAAAAAACATTCAAGTATTTGGAGACTGCTGCTGCTGCTGCTGCTAAGTTGCTTCAGTCGTGTCTGACTCTGTGTGACCCCATAGATGGCAGCCCACCAGGGTCCCCCATCCCTGAGATTCTCCAGGCAAGAGTACTGGAGTGGAGTGCCATTTTCTTCTCCAATGCATGAAAGTGAAAAGTGAAAGGGAAGTCGCTCAGTCGTGTCTGAATCTTAGTGACCCCATGGACTGCAGCCCACCAGGCTCCTCCATCCATGGGATTTACCAGGCAAGAGTACTGGAGTGGGGTGCCATTGCGTTCTCCATTTGGAGACTAAGTTCCTTTAAAAAGTAATCCATGATCAAAGAAGAGATAAAAAATAATTTAGAAAGTATTTTGAATGGAATAAAAATGAAACCAACATTCCTATACTTGTGGGATGCAACTAAAACAGTACTAGAAAGTAGTTTTAAAGATAATAAGTGATTATGAAGAACTACTTTATACCAATAAGCATCATGCCAAAAAACTTGACAGCTGAGATTAATTGGACAAATTCCTTGAAATACAAAATTTATCAAAGTTCAGACAGAAAGAAAAAAACAACCTGAATAACTTTACATATCTATTTTCAAATTCTAATTTGTGTTTATAAGCTTTCCCATGAATAAAATCCCAGGCCCATTTGGCTTCATTGGGAAATTTTGATAAAATTTTTTTAAAAAAAGAATAACAATTCTACCCAAACTCTTCTAAGAAATTAAGGAGAGATTAATTTCCAGTTCATTCTCTGAGGCCAGCATTACTCTGACAAAACAATTCAA
Source organism: Neotragus moschatus (assembly GCA_006410615.1). Classification (NCBI taxonomy): domain Eukaryota; kingdom Metazoa; phylum Chordata; class Mammalia; order Artiodactyla; family Bovidae; genus Neotragus; species Neotragus moschatus. Next base: position 2,601,872 of record SJYA01001559.1, on the reverse strand, counting down.
GTGGGAATAGAAGACCTACACGTATACGATCAGTTCATTTTGAGAAGGTGCCAAGGTAAGTCAATGGAGAAAGACTTTTAAACAAATGGTGCTAGAAAATCTGGATATCCAAGTGCAAAAGAAAAAAAAAACCGCCAACTCTTACTTATACAAGACTACAAAAAGTAATTCAAATGGGATCACAGATCTAAAAAATAATGTAAACTTAAATATCTAGAGGAAAACAGAGGAGAAAATCCTTATGAAACTGGGATGGGCAAACTGATAGGTTATGCTATGTCAAAATTATAAACTTCTGTTCTTTGAAAGATACCTTAAAGAAAATGAAAAGACAAACAACAAGAGAAAATATTCGTAGAATGCATCTCTGAAAAATGACTTGTATCCAAAATATATAAAGAACCCTTACAACTGAATAATTAAAATTAAAAAAAAAATTTTTTAACAGCCAAAAACTTAACAGACAGTTCATGAAACAGATACAATTAGAAAATAAGCACTTAAAAAGATGCTCAATGTCCTTAGTCCTTGGGGACTTCTCTAGTGGTTCAGTGGTTAAGACTCCGTGCTTCCGGTGCAGAGGGTGTGGGTTCCATTCCTGGTGTAGGAACTAAGATCCCACATGCTGGGGAAGCTGTAGGTGGACTAACTAGAAGCAGGGCATCCATGTGACTGGTTAGCAGTATCCAACCATCTCATCTTCTGTTCCCCCCTTCTCCTCCTGCCCTCAATCTTTCCCAGCATCAGGGTCTTTTCCAATGAGTCAGTTCTTCACATCAGGTGGCCAAAGTATTGGAGCTTCGGCATCAGCATCAGTCCTTCCAATGAATATTCAGGACTGATTTCCTTTAGGATTGACTGGTTTGATTTCCTTGCTGTCCAAGAGACTCTCAAGAGTCTTCTCTAGCACCACAGTTCAAAAGCATCTTTTCTTTGGCGCTCAGCCTGCTTTACAGTCCAGCTCTTATATCTGTACATGACTACTGCAAAAACCATAGCTTTGATGATACTGACTTTTGTCTGCAAAGTGATGTCTCTACTTTTTAATATGCTGTCTAGGTTTGTCATAGCTTTTCTTCCAAGGAGGAATAGTCTTTTAATTTCATGTCTGTAGACACTATCTGCAGTGATTTTGGAGCCCAAGAAAATAAAATCTACCACTGTTTCCACCTTTTCCCCATGTATTTGCCATGAAGTGATGGAACTGGATGCCATGATCTTTGTTTTATGAATGTTAAGTTTTAAGCCAGCTTTTTAACTCTCCTCTTTCACCCTCGTCAAGAGGCTCTTCTTGCTTTCTGCCATAAGGGTGGTATCATCTGCATATCTGAGGTTGTTGGTATTTCTCCCAGCGATCTTGATTCCAGATTGTGATTCATCCAGCCGAGCATTTCACATGATGTACTCTGCTTTTAAGTTAAATAAGCGGGGTGACAATATACAGCCTTGACATACTCCTTTCCCAATTTTGAACCAGTCCACTGATCTATGTCCAGTTCTAACTGTTGCTTCTTGACCTGCATACAGGTTTCTCAGGAGACAGGTAAAGTGGTCTGGTATTCCCATCTCTTTAAGAATTTTCCACAGTTTGTTGTGATCCACACTGTCAAAGGCTTTAGCATAGCCAAAGAAGCAGAAATAGATGTTGTTTTGAAATTTCCTTGCTTTTTCTGTGATCCAACGGATGTTGGCAATTTGATCTCTGGTTCCTCTGCCTTTTCTCAATCCAGCTTGTTCATCTGGAAGTTCTCAGTTCACGTACTGTTGAAGCCTGAAGGGATTTTGAGCATTACCTTGCTTTCATATGAAATGAGCACAGTTGTATGTTCTCATTGCAATAGTTTTGAACAAAGTCTTCCTGGACTATTTGACTCTGGTACTTTTTTTTTTTTTACAGTATGCATGCATTTTTATTTTTAAAAATTATTTGGATCAGTAATTGATAAAAGCAAACAGTGTATCTAGAAACATATCAGGTTTTTGAAACACAGCCCAACTCAGTAAACATTTCTTGAGCATCTGTATATTGTGTTTGTGTTGTGCCAAGCATTGAAGATACCACACAAAAAAGTAATAAATTCAGGAAATGGGCAGCATATCCAAAAGTATCCATTATAGATATCAAGTCTGATTTGCTTACTTATAACTGAGACAAAGACTAGCTTTGTGATCTCAGGCAAAAGTACTCTCTTCTGTACATCTCTTATTCTGAAAAATAACAGCAGTGTACTGACTGCATGGTTTGTAAATTTCTTTGACTCCTGGATTCTGAGATGAGTTTGGAATAACACAACAACTTGTTTTTGGCAGTAAAGTTACTAAAATATTTTTTTAATTTTTACTTCAGTCAGAATTTTTTTAAATATGTTAGTAGTTTGTTTTAGTGGTAGAACTGGACAGGAGTAATATAGGATTCAACGAAGTATATCTGAGTTCTCTGAGAGGTACTTACAAATAGATATTTGAGACTTATCTGAAATCTTAGCTATTTTTTCTCTTTACAGGACATAGTTTAAAGGTCCAAAAAGTATTCTGGGGAGAATTACATTTTGGAGCTTGCTCAAAGTTCTATAAATACCCCGGCAAAGGAAAGAAAACAAGCCATCAGCAATCACTCTGTCAGGGATTTATCGAGTGGCCCTGAGTGTTGGACTCCAGTCCAAAGTGCTGTCATGGTTATAAAGGCAGCAGAGTCATCATTCAAATGGATTTAAGTGCCCATTGTATGTAAAGACCTTCCTCACCTCTCAGGGCTAACAAGTTAAGATGGATAACGGGAGCTCTTAGCCTTAGGGGGTGCTTGGCACAGCAAAATTCAAACACAGTAAAGATAACTTCTTGCCAACTGAGTTCAGCACAATTGTCTGTAGTGAGGCTATGAAGAACTAGAAGTTGCAGTCATGTACAGTTGAGTTGGATTCCTGGTGTATTCCCGTTTACTAGTTGTGTGGTTGTAGGCAGGTTAACTTAACCTCTTTGAGCCACTCAGAGCTGTTGAAAGAATTAAATGAAATAGACTACATGAAATGCATAGGAATTCACTGGCATGTAAATTATGCTTAATAAGTATTAGGTGAATTCATTGACAGTAACAGTTCAAGTTAGAGGTAGCAGTGGTAGAAATTTAGTCACCTTTATTTACTCTGTAGGGAATCAGAATAAGCCATTTTGGCAGAAGTGTTACTTTGAGCTGAAGATACTTGAGACATAGCAAATGCAGGAAGGGCTACAACCTCCTTTCTACCTAAATGCAGGATATGAAATTTCTTGTGAGAAAGGTGCCCTCCTTGTACCAGGAAGGGCAGGATAACCTTTTCATTTCTCTCTTTTTTTTTGGCTGCACTGGGTCTTCGTTGTCTCACGTGGGCTTTTCTAGCTGTGGCAGGAAGGCTTTGTTGCCTTGTGTACCAAGGATAAGACCCTGTATCCCCTGTGCTGGAAGGTGTATGTATTACCACTGAACCGCCAGGGAAGTCCCAAGGCAGGTTAACTCTTAATCATTAGAGACTCATAGCCCAGAGATGTAATGTACATAACACGCATGCTAAATCACTTCAGTCATGTTGACTCTTGAGACACCATGGACTGTAGCCCACCAGCCTCCTTGGTCCACGAGATTCTCCAGGGAACGTACTGGAGCGGGCTGCCATCTTCCAGACCCAGGGACTGAACCCATGTCTCTGATGTCTCCTGCACTGGCAGGAGGATTCTTTACCACTGGCATCTCCTGGGAAGCCCCTAACATACAAAACAAATCTTACTAAAATAGTCCTTACCATCCATTTAGTTTCCCCCATATATTTACCTTCCCACAACTGGCCACTTCTAAGAGCCTGAACCCATTTTACTTTAACTTGTTATGTCTCCACAAATTTATTATTATTTCTGAAGGTGCTTATAAGCCCCAAGTTGTAAGTACCACTTTGAGTTACCCATCACTGAGCATCTCCTGTGTTACGTGAACTGCACAAGTTTATACACTGTTTTTCCCTTGTTAGTCTGACTTTTGCCCATTAAATTTCCAGAGCCTCGGGCACAAACCTAAGAGGGTAGAGAAAGAAGGTTGTTTGTTTGTTTTCCCCTCCTCTATAGCACTTCCCTGGTGGCTCAGATGGTACAGAATGCAGAAGACATGCAATGCAGGAGACCAGTGTCCAATCCCAGGGTTAGGAAGATCCCCTGGAGAAGGGACTAGCTCCCCACTCCAGTATTTTTGCCTGGAGAATTCCATGGACAGAGGAGCCTAGAGGGCTACAGTCCACGGGGTCACAAAGAATCAGATGTGCCTAACAGGCTCACTTTTTTCACTTTCACTTTTATGTATGTAAGTAAATTTGTGAAAACTGTGTCTATCCAGAGATATCACTTTTATCTATTCATTCAGGAAGACTCTATGGAGGAGGTTAAAAAAAAAAAATCACAGACTGATGGCTTATTAGAGAGCTTATTAGCGTAGAGGGAACAGAGAAATCCGAAGGTATCCTCAGGCAAGGAAGAGACAAAGCAGAAGATGCTTCACATGTTGGAGGAACTACAAACGGTCATCATGATTGTGGCAGCAAGAGCCAGGGAAAGTGGTGGGAGATGAAGCCACCAGAAAAGTCTTTGAATTCCATCTCAGTGAAAGTGGAAGTCCCCGGAGGGCTTGAGCAGCCAAATGACCTGCTCTGAATACCAGGGACATAGAGCTGCTCCTTGCCAGTCGGAGCTGGCTACCTGGAGTTTTGACTGGACAGTTCACACCTGCACAAATACGTAGGTCTAGAGAAGTACTGCGGAGAAGGCAATGGCACCCCACTTCAGTATTCTTGCCTGGAGAATCCCAGGGATGGGGAAGCCTGGTGGGCTGCAGTCCATGGGGTCGCTAAGAGTCAGACATGACTGAGCGACTTCACTTTCACTTTTTACTTTCATGCATTGGAGAAGGAAATGGCAACCCACTCCAGTGTTCTTGCCTAGAGAATCCCAGGGACGTGGAAGCCTGGTGGGCTGCCGTCTACGGAGTTGCACAGAGTCGGACACGACTTAAGTGACTTAGCAGCAGCAGCAGAGAAATACTGAGACAGCTCACTTTTCTGTATATAGCTTATTTTGTTTTAAAACCGTGCTCTGCAGTTGGCTGAGGGACGTATGCCATAAACTCAGCCTCTGACAGTAGCGTGGCTCCATTAGATGCGAGAGGCTATACCCCTAGAGTGGCTGGGCAGGGGCCTCATGTCCGCTTCCTGCCCACTCTCTCCATGTAGCAGAAGCAGGTGGAAAGGGAGGGACTGTTCCCTGAGAAAGGGTGTTGAACTGTTGAGTGTGAGAGGCAGCATTAGAAGCAATAGGCCAAGTCAGAAGAGGCCTTGGCATTGGGAACAGGTTGTATCTGTATCATTTCAACCTCAATTCTACTTCATGGCCAAATGCCAGTGCTTGGGGCGGGTGTGGGTCATAAAATGTTAGAGCTGGAACAAAATAGTTTGGAGAACTTTAAGTCCTACAAATAATCAGACTGTACTGAGGAACCCTGGGAGTCCACAGAGGTGACTCAGGGACACTCCTGAGGGAAGATGAGAGGGAGAGCCAGTGGGTGGAGACAAGCTCTCCTCCCTACTGCCCCTGTACCCCACTGCTTCCATCTATGTTAGATTTGATGTTTATCTAAGATCTTGCTTGAAGGAAAGGTTTTGCAGCTAAAACAAAAGTTTGAAAATAAAAATCAAATGCACTTTAATCAACTCATTGTGAAAATGGAAAAAAAAAATGTTCAGAGATTAATTACAAATGTTCTGGACAAGCTTTTCTCACATGGGACCTCTTAATCACTTATTGCCTTACTGCCGAGGTGCAAAGTTATTTAATGAGCACTTACTATGCGCCAGCCACTTGACTAAATTTTTTACAAACTGTATCTCATTAACCCACCAATAACCCTATGATATAGGTATTAAGGGTCCTGTTAGTGAGAAAATTGAGACTTGATGAGGTTAAGTGATTTTTTAATGCTTCTCAGCTGAGAAGCAAAGCCAAGATTTGAACCCAGGTGAAACCATCTGACACTTAGGCCACAACTCGTAAGTTCTATCCTATCCTCAAACAGATGAACAAACCTATTAGCCAAGGTAATTCTCATTGTAATCTTAAATGTTAAATGTTTAGAAAAGTCATAAAAGCTAATAACATTTATAGAGCTTTTCATATTTCAACACATTCTTCATGCAGTGCTCACCTTAAGCAGAGGACTCTCCTACGAGATTTACAAATATTAATTCACATAATAGCTCTAACAAGTAGTTACTATCAATATTCTCAGTTTTTGAGGAAAACTAAGGTGCAGAAAAATTAAATAAATTTGCCCCCTACTGGTAGAGGATGGATGGAACAACCCAGCAAAAGCTACACACAGAAGAATTCATTAAGCAGACTCCTTTCCAACCTGCACTCTTTTTCAGTCCACGCGTCCAAGATCACCCCAGAATGGAGAAGAACATGAGAGATTTTATGAGCCAGAACAGGATGGGCCGGCTTTACTCTTGTCACATCCTATTGGCTAAAAACCAGTCACATGACCTCAATTAACTGCAAGGGAGGCTGGGAAATGTGCTCTGGTTTGTTGGGGTGGGGAGGAGAAAGTTGCGGGAACTCCAACAATCCCTTTTACTATACAGGAAGACACTTTTAAGTGATATAAAATACACTTATCCTACTTGAAGGGAAAAAAAAGTCAATTTTTGAGCTTAATTATTTTTAATTACAAATCTCAGAAGGCTAAGCAACATTTTGTGGTGACTTTGTTTAGCAATGGAGGGCAGTGCCTGCCCCTCTTACTTAGCTCTGGTGCCCTGCAGCGAAGGCTGCCCCAGGATGGCTCTGCGGCTCAGAACCTCGGTTTCCCTGCTGGTTTAGGTCCGAATTTAGACTTGACAGGGATTCGTCAGGGAACCACAGAGCAGACGCCATGAGCTATTCAGAGGCCTGGGAGATGAGTATCACCTGTACTGGGGGATAATAGCTGGCCACACTGCAGGAAGTTGGCAAAGAAAGTGACGACTCAAGGATAAGCAAGTCTTCGGGAAGAAGTGGTTGGCCAACTCCAAAACACAGAGAACTGCCCCACCAAAGCCGGCCGAAGGAAACAGCCTACACTGAGAAAGGAGTGAGGTCCCTGCGGGAAAACCTTAAGGCAAGAGTCACTCACCCTAAGCCGATGGTGACCGGAAGAGCTCCCAAGAGCCCAGGCTGGTCAGTGGGGGTCCATGGGGAACCAAGGGGCCCAGGTCCAGTCCCTCCCCACAGCTGCCCTGTAGGAATTTGGGACCATGGTTTCCAGGAATACGTCCCCCTCGCCCCCGCACCCCACAAAAGAAACAGAAAATCGGGATCTCCTGTGACTCTTTTCATTCTACTGTTGATATCTGTTTTAAACATTTTGTTTGAAACACGTTAAGTAAAGCATGTGCCTAGGCCAGACTGACCCCAGATGGGCAATCCGTGACTAGGGATTCGGTCCACACAGGTCACAGTCTGCTACAGACAACTCTCCCTGTGAAACCAGGAGATGCTCGGGACGCCCTCCCGCGTGTTCTGGGATTTTTTGTGAGCAGGGAGGAATCATACCCTGGAAAACATAACGAATAAACATGAACCAAGAAGGATGAAGAGAACATGGTGATGACTTACCGCTGGGACCAAATTTTATCGAGAGAGAGGAGTCCTTATTCTTCTCGGAAGACGACGGAGTTCAAAGTAGGGGCCTCGTGTCCATAGCGGGGCTTCTCTGGTGGCTGAGGTGGTAAAGAGTCTGCCTGCAATGCAGGAGACTCGGGGTTAGATCCCTGGGTTGGGAAGATCCCCTGGAGAAAGGAATGGCTACCCACTCCGGCATTCTTGCCTGGAGGATTTCAGGGACAGAGGAGCTTGGCAGGGTACAGTCCAGGAGGTCGCAAAAAGTCAGACAGGACTGAGCGACTGACACTCTCACTTCCTGTCCCTAGCACCTCCTTGCTGCTTTACCGGCCGGCCACAACTACCGCCATCCTCTCCTCTAGGCGGCCTCTGAGAGCGCTGCCTTTATCACGGGAAGCACATCGGTTCTCCAGCCAGGCTGGGCTGGGTCAACCCTGCAGCAGCCGGTGGGTAAACCAGCCAGGAAACTCCAGCGATTTTCCTAGGTTGAGTTGATAACCAGTGGGTTGAATTTAAAATACGCTTAGCTTAATGTTTACACAAATCTTACACGGCTACCTTTTGTAAACCAAAAAATCAGAAAATGAATAAACTATGCCTGAGGCCAACCCTCCTAATTTCTTGTATCCATTCAGAATGTGAGAATCAGGGTGTTTGAAACCGAGGCTCACAGGAACCTCAAACAGAAACGTGGGTAAGTGGTGCTAGGTGACCCATGTGGACTCTGTTTCAGGCTTGGCAGGCCCACTCACCAATAACCCCATGACCCTCAGGGTCATGAGGGGTGGGGAAAAAGACTTGAGAACCACTTGGGAGTACAAAGAATAACCGTGCTAAGAAAAGAATTTTACTTTAAAACCTATTATTAAAATATGTATTAAATATAAATTGTAGTCACACTTTATATTAACATAAACTATCAATATAGGTCAATTTTTATAATTTTTAGTTATTTTAATTATTTAAAATTAACAACCAAAAAGCCAACTTTTTAAATTGAAAAGCAGTAGATTTCAGTTATAATAATACAGATATGTTGAAGAAGAAGGAAAAAGGTATTGGAATTGATATAGGGAAAAAAGACATGGAGTTGTGTGGGAAAGAGGTAAAACATTGCTGGCAGGTGGAAAATTGCATTCTTCTATCTGTTGAGGATGCTGACCAGCTAGTGGATACTCAACAAGTTATTAAACCTCTCTTAGTCTTTTTTTGTTTTCAACCTATAAAAATGGAAATTACACCACTGAAAAGACATAATAGGATATTTGTGAAAGCACTGGAAAATTACAAAGTACCATATGACAGTAATACAGTCATGATAATATAATTCTAATAACACAAATGAAGGCGCATAGCAGAGGAGAAGAGCAGGTGAGGAGGGTCCCCTGAAGGGGAAGGTGGAGGGTTGGCTTGGTGTGTTCTGCCGCTGCAGTGTAGCCTCAGAACAAATTTCCTCCTGTTTTTGCTGCCCTTTGAAATTCATATTGTCATCATAATCTCTCTGTAATGATTCCAGTCAGTTTTATTTCTAACGTCAAAGTTTGCATTTTAAATAAATATTTGTTCTAACGTAGATTTGGGTAAGTGTTAAATGCATAGAGAAATTTAAAGATTTACATTGGCCTGAACTATGAATTTCTGTGATATTGAACATTTTTTATCCTCAACATTTATCAGAGATTGTTTTCCTCCCATATTAACTGCCTCAACTCCATATTTGTGACTAGTGTTTAAGTCTTTGTAGCCTAAGTGTATGGATGGGAGGTTCAAGGGAGGACAGCCTGTATCTGAGAGCTGAACTTCAGGATAAACATGATCTTTTTGACTCTAGGTGCGAGGACCCTATCAAGTGGATTTCATCTCACTGCTTATGATTTTCCAATAACTTAATGAAATCCGAACTCCCTATTGTGACAAACCAGCCCCTTGACAATCTGGCTCCAATCCCTTTTCCATCTGGTCCTCTAATAAACAGGATGACACAGTGCCATGGCTTAGGAAGAGAACAATCCAGGTTGTATGTGGAGAATGGAGAGTGTTTGGAGAGGGGATCTCCAGGTAAACAACAATAATAAAATGATACACCCATTTGGTATGCTAGAACAAAAAAATATTAGTTGACATATAAATAATCTGAGGGGGAAAATTGTCTCAGTATATAGAAAATAAAACAATTATAACTCCAAGGAAACAAATATTTCCAGAATAAAAAAGGATAAAAGTGGATTACTTGGGTTTTGCAAAAACACAGTAATATCAATACCTTTATTGACCTTATTAAAAATGGGATATAACTGTTGGGAGGATGGCAAGAGAGGAAGTAGGGGTGGGGAATGTAGGTGTGCTAAATCTTCAGCTACCATCACGGAAAATCAATAAGTAATATCCAGGTTTTAAAAAATAGTTCCATAAGCACACTGTTTAGAAGTCTAGAAATAAATATCACTCCCTTCAGTATACCAGCTATAGAAGTTTGTCTTCCTGCTCTAGGTACTCAATTTGAAAATGTCTTGCTCTATCAGGAAATTTTATATAGCTAATAGCATCTCAAGGCACAATATGCACTTAGATTCGGGTTCATTACTGGAGATAATGGATGTGAATCCCTCTTTTGAGTCATTTCTTGAACTTTTCTGACCAACTGTTTATAAGATAGAATTGTATCATCATTATTATTTATCTCATTATTATGACATAGACACATCATCCTGAGACCATGGGTCCATTCTGCTACTTTCTGCCTGTCCTTCGCATTTGCCTTGTTAATGCCTCCTTATCTATTCTGTGGGGATCTTCTCAGTTAAATTCGATGATATGTCTTGAAAGCTATTTCCATAGTCATGTAGAAACAGCAGCACCTTGGCAGTTCTCCATAGAATAAATGAATAAGGGTGATTGTCACTACCCCCGCCATTGCCTTGTTATGGAAGCCTTTCCTCTGGGTGCCACTTAGTGATAATGTCAGAGACAACTCAACAGCATGTTAGTGGTGGCTAATTATTTTTAATGTAAAAATTAAGTACAAACAGAAGTNCATAGTCACGTAGAAACAGCAGCACCTTGGCAGTTCTCCATAGAATAAATGAATAAGGGTGATTGTCACTACCCCCGCCATTGCCTTGTTATGGAAGCCTTTCCTCTGGGTGCCACTTAGTGATAATGTCAGAGACAACTCAGCAGCATGTTAGTGGTGGCTAATTATTTTTAATGTAAAAATTAAGTACAAACAGAAGTTCTAATATTCTTACCCTTTATTCTAGTGAATTGTCCTTGACACCCCACCTGGAGGGTTCCAGGGTGTGTCCTTAGACACCTGACCTCAATGCACTCAATTCTGAGCCTCTCATACAGTGTCCCAGGCAGAAGGGAGGGGATGTGGGCCATCAGGGTCTCTAAAAGAAAGGGGAGCTTTGGCCAACGCAGAGCAAACAAGACATTTCCTTCAGCTTTGTTCTATCTTAACTTCTTACGCACATTTTGTCTACTGCGTATGAATACTATACCAGTGTGTGTTTTAATCAGGCATACCTGCTTCAAACTGAGGTAAATCTGACTGAAAGTGAGTGCAGGCAGAGGCCTGTGCTGCTCAAGTGCTTCATCTTTGTGGCATGTTAGTAGGCTAAAGGAATAATGTTGACTTGATTTTATCACTGAAGAAGGCCAGCAATCGACCAGAGTGTTCACTGAAATGTTCCCCAGCAGCCTCTGGCTTCCTAGAAATATTCGTAAGAACTCTAAGCTGCCAGGTAATAACTTTGAAAAGCCACCCTTTTCATTGTCCAGTAACCAACCGCAGGCTGCCTATGCTTTGATAAGGATGGTTGGCAGCTCATAATAACTAGGCAATAGAAAGGCTAAGTTTGAAATATCTAGAAGTAGGGGTGTAAAGGACCCCCACTGGTTCCAGGTGTGAGTCTATACAGGTGCAGCAAAAACACTGTTCACGTAATCCCTCGTTTCAGTATTTCACTGAGTTAACATCATCCTGTTGCAGAAGTCTTTCCTATGGATAAAGGTGCTAATGAGAATGTAGAATTTGTCCTCCAGAAATGGATGGAAATAACACAAGGCAGAAGCTTAAATGTCATAAATGCGGTGTGGCTCCGGTGCTAGAGTTGAGCAGGAGAAAAAGTTTCTTCTGACTTGGAGAGAGGAGCGTCAGGGGAGCACAGGTGTCCCCCTCCTCCTGGGGGAGGAGGCATTGAAGAGGTCCCGGGCCATGGGACTAGGACATCCAGAAGGTCGAAAAGGGAAGAAATATGCAACCAACGGGTTAAAGGAATGACTTCTGAAAGAGCTGAAAATATTTGGATTTTTTAAAAGATTTTTTTGTGGGCCATTCTTAAAGTCTTTATTGAATTTGTTACAATATTGGCTCTGCTTTATGTTTTGGTTTCTTTTCTTTTCTTTTTTTTTTGGGCTGTGAGACATATGAAGTCTTATATCCCCAAGCAGGGATTGAACTCACACCCTGTGCATTGAAAGGCAAAGTCTTAAACTGGACCACCAGGGAGGTCCCTATTTTTATTTTTTATTAGAAAATATTTGATTTTTCATGGATAATCTAAGTAGTCATTTATTTGTATATTGTAATCTTTTTTAATTCCTGCAATTGACAACATGTGGTATGGTAAAATTGTTTTTATATTCATCACAGTGGCAGTTTACTCTCCGGATATATTTGCAGCCAGAAATCTTGTAATTTTAAATAGTGAATGTAGAAATTCAGAAATGCTGCTTCCTAGACTTTAGGACATATACTTTATATATATTATTTAAATTAGTCTTCTTTTTTATAGAAGCAAAGAAAATCAAATAGCACTAAATGGTTTATGACAAAAAGTTGTCCCTGCCTCATCCCTCTACCTCCCCCATCCCTGAGTCTGATCCTCAGAGGCAAGGCCTTTAAATTCTTTAACCATTTTGCATGCTATTTAATTCTAGATTTCTAACTAGTATGCTTATGTGAGTTTTTTAAACCTTGGACATTACCTATGGGTTTTCTGTTATGTTGGATGAAGATTTGGTGTTTCTGAATTCTCTACCACTCCTTCCTCTCTTGCTATCTTCCCAACACTTATATTCCATTTTTATTTAGCTAGGTGAATAAAGATTTTGACATTAGTATGTTCTTAGAAATATGTTCATTGTAAAACCTAAAACCTACAATTATTATGTTGTCTTTCTTGTAAAATGTTTTGTTCTTCCGGACTTACAATTGTCTTATTTTCCCTTTTACAGTGTTTTACATGTTGAAAGGTTGAATTTCCCATGTAATTATTAAAATTATACACACTATAATTTTTATAATAATTTTATAATAATTTGGTATATTGTTTAATTAAACAAGGAGGCCGTTAGACTGGGTGGCACTCATATTGGGTTGGCCAAATAGTTCATTTGTGTTTTCCCATAAGATGTTAAGGAAAAAACTGAACAAACATTTTGGTGAATCACAATACTGCACAATCACAATTGCTGCATAAGCAATCCAAAATCTAAGCCTGTAAACGTCTCAAGGTTATAAAAATGTTAAGGACAACCAATCTCAAAGAGTCAAGTAGGCTTTAAGTGAAGTGTAAGTGTTAGTTGCTCAGTCTAGTCCCACTCTTTGGGACCCCATGTACTGTAGCCTGCCAAGCGCCTCTGTCCATGGGATTTCCTGGGCAAAAATACTGGAGTGGGTTGCCATTCCCTTCTCCTGATAATCTTCCCAACCCAGGGGTCAAACCCAGGTCTGCTGCATGGCAAGCAGATTCTTTACCGTCTGAGCCACCAGGGAAGCCTGGCTTTAAACTGTAGTCAAATAATTACGTTGTTTTCTGATGCTGCAGCTTGTCTAAGTCTCCCCTGGCTCCTGCAGGGGAGGGTCTCCAACTGCTTCCTCTCTTGTGCTTCCAGATTCCAAATGTTTCTTGCTCAAAGAAACTCTTGAAATTTGTAATATACCTCAGTTTATCTTTCATATCAATCACCTTTTAAAACCACTTAAGCACATCAGATGGCCTTTCTGTCTTTTTATTTTTCTGTTTATTTTCCTGGAGACTGCCTCTACCTCCCCGCGACCTCCATCCTCCTCATACAGTCTAGTCTGGTTGTTTGTTAAGCCGACTGCACACTGTCATCCATGGGCTCCTCTGTTACTTTGTTAAGTTGGATTCTCTGTCCTCTGGCTGCCGTGTGTGTGCTAAGTCACTTCAGTCGTGTCTGATTCTTTCTGACCCTATGGACCATAGCCCTCCAGGATCCTCTGTCCATGGGATTCTCCAGGCAGGAGTACTGGAGTGGGCTGCTGTGCCCTCCTCCAGGGGACCTTCCCAACGCAGGGACTGAACCCACATCTCTTATTTCTCCTGCAGTGGCAGGTGGGTTCTTTACCACTAGTGTTGGTGCCATAAAGATACATATTTTTTCAGCACGTTTTCTCTTTTTCAGCCTTATTCTGTGATAGCCGGTCTCAAACAGCCCCCAATGAGCCACCCTTCCTAACCTTCTTGTGCATTTGTACGGTTCCCTCCTACACTGACCTGAGCGGCAAATTGAATACAATGAAAGTAATGGTGTGTGACTTGGGAGGCGGGTCAGGAAAGGCTCCTGCAGCTCCTGCCTTGCTCTCCTGGATCACTCTCTTGCTCTGTGGGAAGTTGGCTGTCACATCAAATAGAAGGTCCTGCCAGTGTCCTCAAAGGTGGTGCAAAGGTTCATTTGTTCTCAGTGTCAGCCTTGGGGAGCAGCAAAGACACCAGAAACTTTTTCCATTTTGCACCGAGCTAATATTTTTAGATGTGTTGAACATTGAACACATGAATGCACCCTAGTTTTGTAGGTATTTATTCATTTTGGGCAAGTTGAAGGAGACAGAGCATCATTACATTGCTGTCAGGCACCATTTGGCCTTGCTAAGACACTGGTGATTATCTTAACTTCATAAACTCAGGCAAGCATGACTTCTTCCATTTGCATCTTGGTGAAGGATCTGCTTCAGCTGCTACTGCCATTAAGACTAAGCTTATAAATAAACCTTCAAGTCCCTGTATCACCAAATGCAAACCAAGATTTTTCAGAAAAGAAGTAAATATATATTCGAGGTGCTCTCATGGAAAATGGTGTTTCTGTTGGGAAATAGGTCAAGGGCTTTTGGCACCACTAATAAAGTAAAAACAATTTATTTAAATTGTTTATTTTGTCATCGTCTCATACTTTTAAATCTTGCTTATGTTTCATAACCAATAACAGTTCAGTTCAGTCGCTGAGCCATGTCTGACTCTTTGCAACCCCATGAATCGCAACACGCCAGGCCTCCCNGTATTTTGTCACCCTGCTTATTTAACTTCTATGCAGAGTACATCATGAGAAACGCTGGGCTGGAAGAAACACAAGCTAGAATCAAGATTGCCGGGAGAAATATCAATAAGCTCAGATATGCAGATGACACCACCCTTATGGCAGAAAGTGAAGAGGAACTAAAAAGCCTCTTGATGAAAGTGAAAGTGGAGAGTGAAAAAGTTCAACATTCAGAAAACTGAATGCTTAAAGCTCAACATTCAGAAAAGGAAGATCATGGCATCCGGTCCCATCACTTCATGGGAAATAGATGGGGCAACAGTGGAAACAGTGTCAGACTTTATTTTTTTGGGCTCCAAAATCACTGCAGATGGTGATTGCAGCCATGAAATTAAAAGATGCTTACTCCTTGGAAGGAAAGTTATGACCAACCTAGATAGCGTATTGAAAAGCAGAGATATTACTTTGCCAACAAAGGTCCCTCTAGTCAAGGCTATGGTTTTTCCAGTGGTCATGTATGGATGTGAGAGTTGGACTGTGAAGAAAGCTGAGCGCCAAAGAATTGACGCTTTTGAACTGTGATGTTGGAGAAGACTCTTGAGTCCCTTGGACTGCAAGGAGATCCAACCAGTCCATTCTAAAGGAGACCAGTCCTGGGTGTTCATTGGAAAGACTGATGCTAAAGCTGAAACTCCAATACTTTGGCCACCTCATGCGAACAGTTGACTCATTGAAAAAGACTCATGCTGGGAGGGATTGTGGGCAGGAGGAGAAGGGGACGACAGAGGATGAGATGGCTGGATGGCGTCCCCGACTTGATGCACATGAGTCTGAGTGAACTGCGGGAGTTGGTGATGGACAGGGAGGCCTGGCGTGCTGCGATTCATGGGGTCGCAAAGAGTCGGACGCTACTGAGCGACTGAAGTGAACTGAAGAGCCCCACCGTGCTTATTAAAGTGGATTGTGAATTCCACCAGTCTCCATCATCATTCTTCAATGGCGTTTCAATAGGTGGTTTACAGGACTCAGGGTCTCGCTGATAACTTGGAGAGTCGCGGAGGTCCTGCTCTCCTTCCCCTGGGAGTATGTCGTTTTCACCGCTCCTGTGTCCATACTGAGCGAGCGTTCCTCCTGCTCTCACCTCCAGCGGCCTCAAGTTCAGCTTCGGCCTTCAATCTAGCACGTCAGTGCCCTCTGGTGGCCAGATGCTGCGGCTCCTACTCACTCTGCAAGAGTTTATTTGCTGGAAGCAGCTGAGGACAAAGCTCTTTACTGTGATTTCTTTTTAAGCCGCGGATGCTCACGTGCCCCTGCGAATCCTTTGATGGATAAAGAGTATCTGTCTCTTTATCGAGTTACTTTGTCACCGGCTATCTGTGTATGATCTTAGCTACTCTTGTCGCCTCTCTGCGTCTGTTTCCTCACCTGTGTGTGTGTGTGTGTTAGTTGCTCAGTCAAGTTCGACTCTTTGCGACCCCATGGACTGTAGCCTGCCAGGGTCCTCTGTCCATGGGATTTCTCCCGGCAAGAATACTGCAGTCAGTAGCCATTTCCTTCTCCAGGAGATCTTCCTGACCCAGGGATCGAACCCAGGCAGATTCTTTACCGTCTGAGCCACCAAGGGAAGACCACTTCTCACCCTTTAACCTGAGATTAAAGTAAATCATCTCCAGCTTTAATATTTAGGCTTCAAGGGCTTCCAGCTCGTGCTAAATCGCTTCAGTCCTGTCTGACTCTTTGGGACCCCCTGGACTGTGGCCCTCCAGGCAAAATACTGGAGTGGGTTGCCGTGTATTCCTCCAGGGGATCTTCCCAACCCAGGGATTGGACCCGTTTCTCATGTCTCCTGTATCGGCAGGCAGGTTCTTTACCACTAGCGCCACATGGGAAGCCCACATGGGAAGCCCATCAGGCTCTGGGACTGTCATCCATTTAACAAATACTATGTGTCAAGTGTAGAAGTTCAGACTCAGCAGACAGCAACCTGAGCATTCCTGAACTTTAAACTGGAGGGAGGACACAGCTAATAAATAATCAACATAAGAAAGAAGTAAACTACATAGTGTGTTAGAAGGTGATCAACGCTTTAGGGGAAAATAAAGCAAGTATGAGACTCAGAAGTGGTGGCCAAGATAAAGCTAAGGGATGGTGTCGGTTTAAGTGATTAAGTCAGATCAGAGGATGGGAGGCGGTTAGTCCTGCAGATTTTCTGGGATAGAACGCTCCAGATTGAGAAGAAACCCACAATGGTCTGAGGCGAGAACCTCTCTGGCTAAATTAGAGACACAGAGGGTATAATGGGGCAAGGGGGGCGGGGGTGGACACTGGCCACACCACATTTCAGTGGAAATGAGTTTTAACTGCTGGATCACCAGGCAAGTCCCCACAGCAGAGAAGTTAAACATGACTCTGAAAAAAATGGAAAGGCGCAGAGGGGTAAGGGCAGAGGATTGACATAACCTGGACTATGTTTTTAAAGGGTCTGCTCAGGCAGCCATAATAAAATACAATAGACTGGGTGTCTTGTACAACAGAAATTAATTTTCTCACAGTTCAAGTCCAAGATCAAGTTCTGGAAGGATTGAGCTATTGAGAACCCTCTTCCTGGTCGGTCAAAGCCTTCTCACTGGGTCCTCACATGGACAGAGAAGATGCCCCATAGCTCCCTCCTCATTTTATAAAGACTCTAATCTCGACCTGGGTCTCTGCCCTCGCGACCTCATCTAAACCTAATCACTTCCCAAAGGCCCCACCTCCTAATGTCATCCCACTGGGGGACTGGCTTCAGTGTTTGAATTTGGGAGGGACACAAACATTCACAGCTGAGTCACTCAGGCTGCTGCGAGTGCTGGATGGCAAGGATGGGGGTGGGGAAGCAGGTGGCTCTGGAACAATCCAAGTGAGGGAGTGGTGGCCAACGTAGCAGTGGAGGTGGTGAGAAGGGGTCAGCTTCTGGAGAGATGTCGAAAGTAGACACAGGATTTCCTGACAGCTTGATGTGGACCAGGAGAAAAAAAAAAGTCAAGGATGACAAAGGGATTTGATCTAAGTGACCAGAAGTCATCATTAATTGAGATGAGAAATGGGGGGAAGATCAGATTCAGTTTGGGAGGAGTGTTGAAAATAAAGGAGGATGGTAGAAAATTGCAGTCAGATTTACGTTAACTCCTTTGGCTCCCACACAGGTATCTGGGGGGCCTTCCATATTGGGCTCAAACCTGGTTTGATTATGACCTTCGTGTATTTCACTGGAGTTTCAGAGAGGGGACGGCTCACCTTCCTTATCAGTGTTCTTCTCTGACGCGGTGTAAGAGGGGCACTCTGTGAGGAATTAGAGTGCTTCCAAATAATGCTGCCAGTGGGCCCCTGATGCATGGGTGGGTGGTCCAGACCTACACCTGAGCATCTATCCTCTCCTGCCCTTTCCCCCTCATTCACATCCTCACACACACCCCTAAAAGTCCTGTGTACACTTCCCTCTGAGTTGATCCTCAGAAATAAAAGTCAGTCATTATTACAGTGAATTATTATTATTACAGAATAAACAGTCTTTATTCTAAGATGCCCCCAAATAAGTTGTGTGGTGAGATGGGAACCACCCTTTCCTTGTCTCCTTCCGGTAATCAAATTTATGTTCCTTATAACTTCTAAATGAATACAGCGTAAGCATCCACATATGAAGCCAAGTTATAACAAATACCGAGAATCCAGTCAAGGTTTCTTAGGGATCATAAAGAATAATTATTTTCTATGAGTTGTGCTATAGAATCTTAGGAGTCAGCTTGAGATCAACAAGATTTGAGGTTTATGATCAATTCCTTAAAATAATGCCTCACTTCAGAGGAACCCCAGACTCTAAGAATACATGATATATCCCTCTTTACAAAATGGATTGGGCGAGTGGGGAGTAAAACCATGATTTGTAAGTAAGACTTATCATGGTAAAGCTTACCTTTATTGAAATCCACCAGTGGATTTAAACTAGTCTATCAAAATTCTATACATAACACATCAATTCCACATACTAAGTGAAAAACCGTGAGGAAATGCTGTCATTCCTACATGGAAAAATGCTTATTCAGTTTTATTTGTAAATAAAGCCTTTCCGAAAAGGCATGCAAACAGTGGTTGTAATACTGACCTGTATTGTGAGAAGTAGGTGGCTGGAAGAAAAGCAAAGGGTCGCTTTTGGGTTTGTATCAAGTGCATGTATTATCTACTCAAAATGTTTTATAAAATGAATTACACACTTCCTCTTAATTAAAAACACATTTTTATAATCAGTTGAGGTACACTAAGTTGAAAATGATTTTTGTCAAGTTGCTTAATTTCCAGGATATCCCAGTCTAGAAGTTTTTCTCTCTCAGAGGAAGACTTGGATTATTCCATTTAACTATTGATACCTATGATATTGGGCAAGTCTGTGTGGACTCAAATTCTTCATTGAAAAAAATGGGCTTAGACCAGAGATGACTTCCAAAATCTCTTTCTGGGCTAAGATACTGGGATTATGTGACTTGACTATGCAATATTTGGAAAAAAAAAAACAAAACACTGAAATAAGTTGTCAAAGAGAATTTGAATGTGATAGTGAGTTTTGGTGATGTGGCAGAAATAATGTGGCAGTATAGTTGTATACAACTACTATTTTTGCAATACATTTTATTCTTAAACCACACCTCATTAATTCCCTTTCATTTCTACTCACCTTTGAAATACCTAGGGAACAACAAAAGAGACATATTCAACTGAAGAAATTTATTTACTTTTTTTTCTAGGTACATAGATGACATAATTATAGACAAGTTTTGATACATAGGAAAACCCTTCTGTCCACCTCTTTTTGCTAAATGAATCATCACAATAATTTTTTACAATTTTTAAAACAATACACAGCTTTCTTGGGCTGAAGCAATCGCAAGAACATATTGGTACTGGTATATTACAGCTACTTACAATGTTTAAGAACAGCAATGGAGAAAAATAAGTTATTTAAATATTGATTTCATATACAGAAAGTGCAATGTTGTTAGTTGTTATATAACTTGCTTGACAGTTTCTTGTTTATCAATTTAAAATCGAGATAACGTGGACTCAGACTTTTTTTTTTCTGAAAATAATACAGTACACACATGCAGCATTGACTTGGTGAACTGACTTCTTTTGCTGCAATTATGAAAGCAAACTGCTCTGTCAGGAACTAATTTTCAAAGACTACTTATTTCCAATTTCACCCATACCTGGGTACAGGAAAAGAGAAAAGGGCCTCTGACTAAGGCAAGGCCATGAACAATCTATCTACTTCTTGGTTATCTGGGAATGTAAGTAGTGGTTGGGGCTGGCTGCATTTCCTCATAGACAGCTTCAAAGAGAAAAACAACACACAACGGACGTGTAGCTACCTGAGCCAAACTGCCTCTCCAGGTTTCTCTTGTGCTTTCCTAAAACAACAGTGTTCACCCTTCCTCAACATTCGGCACCGAGTGCAATGGATGAAAACCGGATATTGCTAAAGCCGGCCACCTGTCTTCCGGCATCCACAGGCGGCCGCAAACCATCTCAGTCAAATGTCACACGCAAGCATTCAGGCTTTTCTAAGGTCAATTTAAAAGTTTAAAGCAAAAGAAGACCAAACAAATACTGAAAGTTTAAAAACAAAAGGATTTTAATAAAAAGCACAATAAAGTAAAAATCACCTCAGATCCTACAGACTAGGAAGCCCTTCCACTGAAAATGATTCATGGTCCCTGAATTTACTTCTAGGCAAAGGCAATGATTTCCAAAGAAGAATGAAAAAAAAAAAATACGGTTTGGCATTCTTAAAAACTCATATTCAGAGAGTTCACTTTTCTGGCACCTCTTTTACATAAGTGAAAATCTTACGGTGAAAATGAACTAACACCAGGAAATTCATGTGCGATTTTCCCTTCTCCTTCGCTCCTGTGTATCACCTGACTATAGGACTTCCTGGTACGTGTGGTCTTTTAGCTCAGCTTCAACTCTGAGCAGGCTCTCTCACAAGTCACACTGAGGCACCGAAAACGTAGGGTGAGGAGCCCATCCATTTGAAAGCATCCTCTCCTTCACACGTGAAATCCCTTCCAATGACATAGTTACAGGAGAGCCTGCAGCCTCCTTAGCCTTTACATGGAATGTCACATGCCACAGGAATGTCACAATGGGCTGAAGAGCTCAACAGAAATTTGGCCGCTTTAGCTTTTTCTTCTAGTGTTCCACAACTTCTTACATGGCATCTTATAGAAGGTGACTATTATTGAAGAAATATATATTATTCTTTAAAATGCATATCAAAAGCATGAAAAAAAAATTACCTGAGAATGTCCTTTTCCTCAGAAATATGGATCCAGATCTATTTTAAAGCAAACGGTAAAATGGCTTTGTAATTCATGAAAACACCTTTTTTCCCCCCTCTCCCCTGAGGGATATCATTTGTTTTAATACGTAGATAAAATATTACAGAATTTTAAAATCATGACTCTAAGCGTTTCTACCATAAATGATCATACCCAGTGCTTAAAACAGGGCTCATAATAAGAATGCGAAAGAAAATCATTTTATAAGCAACTGGAAACAATAATTTCTGTCTGCTAGAAAATCAGACAATAGATTAAAAGAGATTGCTGAAATCAGTTGGAAAAGAACTGAAAATATGCAACTATTTTATACATGGCCAATATAGTTTGTTTGGCTCCAAAATGAACCTTTATTATATTTAAGTGAATTACCTAAATAAGATGGAAAACAGTATTTTAACTATAAAACCAGGAAAAAAGTCTTTTAAAATATCTTGTAAACTACTTCCCTTTAAAGAACATCTTCCTTAAATAACCAACTAACAATGACTTTTTGCAAAGGTGATCTGTTATCCAATGACCGAATTTTGGAATGGACATGGTCAAGATTCCAAGTCAATACTGCAGCCCAATGACCAACATGGTAATAACACTAAACTGATTGCAATAAAGATCACAAGCTCAAACACACAAACATACTCTCACACATGATATCTTTGTGAATTTCAGCGAGCTTTTTACCAGATTTGTAGTTAGTTTAAAATCTGAAAGTCAACATGAATCCTGGCCTGATAAACACCCCTATAAAATAAGCCACATTAGAGTGAGACAATTAGAAAAGCCCATTTCTGTTGGAAACATCCCACATACGTTAGATGGCAGTCTAAGCTGAGGATCTGGAACTACGGTTACAAGGTAGTGAACACTAGGTTAGATAACTGCTTAAAAGCTTACATTAAGGCAAATAAATGCTGACTTGCTAGAAAGCAATTATTAAAACGTCTCTTGTTTACCTAAAGGAGAATAGGGCTTTCTTTTTCCAGTGCAGCCAATTTTCTTACTTTTGAACACATGAGCCTGGTCAATAGTGTACAATCACTCCCGAGGCTGTTACTTTGGCCTGGCTAAAGCCCGTCTGGGCCTCAGCAACCCTGCAGGGTGACGGAAGGGTGAGGAGCATGCTGAGAACCGGGACAGGCAGCCTCTCCCCCTGCCCCCTGCCCTCGCCCAGTGCACCAAGACAGACTGTGGGCAAAGCATTTGTGGCAAATCGGCATCTTGGTTCTACTGTATCCTGAAAACAAAACTAAGTGCTTGTCTTTCCTTTGGGGGTCACAGAGAACCACACCAATTTCCTGGAGGGGGCTTTTCTGGAGAAGAGAAGGTCATCAGTCCCGTGCCAAGATTCCGAGTTCTGCTGGCAACACACTGGGCCTTTCTCCTGGGTCTGGTCTGCATGTCCAGCCAAGGAGGAATTGCATCCACCACGAGCACAGTGAACGGGCGGCTCTTGTCCAGGGAGGCCCCTGTCGGGCCTGGCTACATGGCCTCGGGGCCTGGTGGCAGCTTGAAGAGTCTGGCTGCAGACACGAGCTTGCTTATGTGTCTCTCCTCTGTGATGCCAGCCTCCTGAAGGCAAGTGTGGGACAGAGAAGGCACTTGGCCCAGGGTGCTAAAGCCCGCCTCAGAGAGGGCGCCGGCGTACATGGGCAGACCGATGGAAACCAGCCAATCCGACACGGACGACACGCAGCTGGGAGAGACGGGCTTCCTGCAGATTTCCGTGAGTCCACCACTTGGGATCTAGGAAAACAAGGAAAGCGATTTCAACAAGATCTGACCAGTGCCACTGGAGAGCTCCTTCCTCTCTGCCTAAGAGGAGAGCTAGGCAGAAATATTATATTTAATACTACACTATCAGAAAGGGGTAATACCATGAGATGTCAAAGCATCAAGAATTCTTTCTTGGCTTCTCAAGGTGAGACAGATCCTCAAGAAAGTGTCTGAGGTCCCAGAAAGTACTTGGAATTAAATCTAACCGCAATTATGTGTAGAAGTCTCCAAACCATCACCATTTATGTTTCTGGCTATCTTCTGGTCGCACTCTTCAATCAATGACCCCTATGGTGCCTAAAGAGGCAAACCTATGTGATAGTGTGAAAAAATAAGATACCCAGAAAAGCAATGATACTCATATAAAGTAGATTTTCTTCTGTATTTTGAATCTACACTAACATCCAGAAAATTAAGCATTTATTAAATTAAGTGTTAATTAAAATTAATCAATTATAAACAATTAAAAATACAATAATAAATGTTGGCTAGGGCAGGGAAATGGATATTCATACTTGACTTCTGTGAAGGCCAAGTGAGATACCTGTCAGAAAGGCAATTTACCACCAAATGTGCAAATTCTTGAGATTTTCTGAAGTCTTAATGAAGCAAATCCTCTTGAAGGACTATATCCTCAGAAATTAGTCAACAAAGTCTGTAGAACTTACTAACCAGGGCATTCTTCACTCAATTATTTAAAATAAAAGTGGAAAAAAATCTAAATGTCTTAATAATATGGAATTGGCTGAACTAAGACACACCTACTAGAACACTTTGAAATATGAATAATATAAAAAAAAATTTCAGTAACAAAGAAATAGGTTCACAATCTGATAACTGAAAACATTAAGGTTTCCAAACTATACATGTAATATTATACACGTGCAGAGAAATAACCAAATGGACTTTTTTTCAGTTCTGGGATTATGGATAATTTTCATCTTTTTCTTTCTGAAATTGTATTTTTTAAACTCTGCAGGCTGAATATGTATTACTTTCCCCCAGGTGTCTCCCTTTGATATCTTATAAGGAACCCTGGCTACTCAGTGGCTTCCAGCATGCCCCTCATTATGCCCTATAATTGAATGGACTTCAGGAAGCTGGGTGAGGGGAACCCTGAACTGTGGGCTGCTCACCGCCATGCGGTGCTGCTTCCGAAGCAGCTTGACACGGATCTGGTCCATGTTGGTGGCGACATCCCTCTCCGGCTGGTCTAAGTCTTCTGCATATCTCTGCACCAGGGCCTCAGGAATTCCACAGCGGCCGTGCTGCGAGCGAGAACAGAAATCTCTTAGCAAGGGTTGCGAGGATCTTCTTCTTTCTCCAAGAGCAGCAAACATAAGGTAGGATAAGACATTTAGCTAATAGAAAGGAGGACCAACAGTTTTAATGTGAAGTGAATATATTTTCTTTAGTGTCAGGACAAATATTTTAGAGAGAATATTTCACATCTTTCTTTTAGGTAGTGATGAGCTCTGGAAATACGTCTTGAAAGATGGTTAAAATAGAACACAATCACCCTCCATTGTGGGGTCTAAGGTCCTCACTTGACTCTATGTGATCACTTTGCAAAAGGTTACTGAAGGGCAAACTTGTGCTCTATAGATCATCTACTGTTGGTCCCTCAGCTACAAAGAGTTATATGAGGCCAGCATTTACTGTACAGTAGAATTTCCACTACTTTCCACTCAAAGGGGTTCATTCACTTAAATATTAAGAAGGCGGAGGAGGAGTATTTTATCATAAGGCATTCAAGGTCATAAGGTGCTTATAACAAAGGCTCTCAGGAATGCATTAGAACAATTCATGCATGTCTAGGACTAACATACAGCTACATCTGTTTTCATGTACTTGTCTTCAAAGTCATTTTGATATTGGTAGATGTACTCTGGGCTTCCCCGGTGGCTCAGAGGTAAGGGTCCTCCTGCAATGCTGGAGACTCAGGTTCAATCCCTGGGTGGGGAAGATCCTCTGGAGGAGGAAATGGCAACCCACTCCAGGGTTCTTGCCGGGAAAATCCCATGGATGGAGGAACTTGGCAGGCTATAGTCCACAGCGTCTCAAAAGAGCTGAAAAGGACTGAGCGACTGAGCGCACACACAGTTCGACATGTTCGTGTTTTTCGCAAACGAGAAATGAGTTTTCATTATAGTTCTCAATGTTTTTATACAATATATAAATCTTTTATCCCCAGTTACCCATACAGATATCACACAGTATAATTATCACATCTGAATGATGCTAAGTAGCGCTTCAGTCACGTCCAACTCTTTGCGACCTCATGGGACTGGGGCCCACCGAGCTCCTCTGTCTCTGGGATTCTCTAGGTAAGAATACTGGAGTGGGGTGCCACTTCCTTCTCCAGAAGATCTTCCTGACCTGGGGTCACACCCGCATCTCTTTTATCTCCTGCACCGGCAGGCGGGTTCTTTGCCTCTAGCGTCACCTGGGAAGCCCCATTTACATCTGAACCAGCCATGAAATTAAAAGACGCTTATTCCTTGGAAAGAAAGTTATGACCAACCTGGATAGCATATTCAAAAGCAGAGACATTACTTTGCCAACAAAGGTCTGTCTAGTCAAGGCTATGGTTTTTCCAGCAGTCATGTATGGATGTGAGAGCTGGACTGTGAAGAAAGCTGAGCACCAAAGAATTGATGCCTTTGAACTGGGGAGTTGGAAAAGACTCTTGCGAGTCCCTTGGACTGGAAGGAGATCCAACTAGTCCATTCTGAAGGAGATCAGCCCTGGGATTTCTTTGGAAGGAATGATGCTGAAGCTGAAGCTCCAGTACTTTGGCCACCTCATGCGAAGAGTTGACTCATTGGAAAAGACTGATGCTGGGAGGGATTGGGGGCAGGAGGAGAAGGGGACGACCAAGGATGAGATGGCTGGATGGCATCACTGACTCAATGGATGTGGGTCTGAGTGAACTCTGGGAGTTGGTGATGGACAGGGAGGCCTGGCGTGCTGCGATTCATGGGGTCGCAAAGAGTCGGACATGACTGAGCGACTGAACTGAACTGAGGGCTCTACAGTTTTCAAAGTAGGTTTACATTGATCTTATTAACATTTGCTCCTATTAATACTTCTAAGAGGTACTTATGAAGGTTATTATTAATTCAATTTTATATCCAGTGAAACAAAATGGGGATTTTTTAAAGTTTAAATACAAAGATGTTGAGTAACACATGGAAACTGGAGCTTTTTTTCAGGACCTGGTTCTAGTAATGACTGATAGTTCTTGCAAAGAATAGTTGGCCAAAATTAAATACAAACAAGTGAAAGAAGAGAAGGGAAAGAAAAAGAAATCCCCCAAGGCTGTGTTTGCATTTAATCTGGGCACTGTGCTCCCTGTTCATCTGAACAGCACAGGGTGACAACGGCCCCCTGCCCTGCCACTGTCTGCCACCAGCTGCCGTCGGGGGGCAATGACATTGTTCCTGCCTGGCACCCCCAACTTATGGGGGTAGGGGGCCAGGGCCTCGGATACCTTATCAGAATAGGGCTCCTCGGTGAGGTCAATGCCTTCTGCCCGCAGCTTGTTCTCGGTGAGCATTTCCAGGTCCAGCCCACGGGCACAGGAGACCTTCCTGGCCAGGGCAGGCCCGAGCCGCACGCCGTGCTCCTGGAGGCTGGCGCTCTCGGGCAGCTCCGACAGCCAGGGTGGTGGCCTGGTGCTTGGGGGGCTGCCCGGCTCCGGCCCCGGGGGAGGCCTGGCCGCTGCCACTGCCGGGGGACAGTCGCTGGGGCCACCTGGGCTGCCCTTTTTAAGCGGCAGGCCGGGTGCGTCGGGGCTGGGGATGCCGGGGGGACCAGGAGGGACAGGATGCAGCCCGTTGGCGAGGCGCTCCCTGCTCTTCTTGGCAGGAACAGGCGGAGGCTGGACAGGAGGTTTGGCCTGTGTTCTGACCTCAGGGCCCCTCTGCTCAGCATCCAGGCCTTCTTTGGTGCCCAGGGGGTGATGTGTTCCTTCGAAATCGAGTCCTTTCCTGTGACCCTCCAGAGGCGTCCGTGTTAAACTGGGTTTAACGGCAGGCAGTTGGGTGTCAAAGGTTTTGGGCAAACATGGAGGGGGGGATGTACCCCGTGAAAAGGGCCCCATCGGGCCATCCAGTTTCTTAGTAGTCGTTTTCTGAGGTTCAGAAAATCTCTTGCTTTGGGTCAGTAGCAATGCATTGTCAACAGCAGAATCTTGTTTGGGGCTTGGAACCTTTGTGACGGAGGGAGCTGTCTTTCGTGGCACTTCAGGTACAATCTGAGGGGAGGGTTCTGTCCCCTCGCCAGGCACATCTTTCTCAGGCTCTCCTTGAAGGTCGTCCAGGGAGTGGGACCGGGGCCAAGACTCCACGGTCTGGGAGCCCTCCAGGGCCTCACAGCTCCGGCAGATGGAAACGGGGAGACTCCTTCGGTTTTTATTCAAATCAGTCACACACGGGGGATCACAGCTCTTGGAGGTGAGAGGGGTGAGACCGCCGCCCAGCCTCCCCTCCCCTCCCTGCTTCAAAGCGTCCACTGACTTTGTCAAAGGCAAGGTTGGGTAGTTGCCCAGCTGGTTCCTGTTGAAAGACTTCAAGCTGGACTCAGTTGATGACTTGGCAGAGAGGCCGGTTTTCCGAGTCTTGCCTACAAGGCAAGGAGAGATTTTTCACAATCGCATTTTAAAAAGCAAATCAATCAAATTGATGTAAAAGGTGCGCTAACGTTATTGAAATCTCCAACTCCCATATCCCTTTGTGGAATTACACTGAGGACATAAAATCACCACTGGTGATGCAGAGATATTGTGGTCCCATTTTTATTTTTTAGAAAGAATTCTTCGTCTTATTAAGGGACTCGGGGAAATGAAAGGTAATTGAGTTATGCGGAAAGAAAATATGCTGTGTCAGGCAATAATATAAATCTAGGCCTAATGTCTGTTCGCAGCTGTAGTCAGTGTGGAAGAAGGCATATCCATATCCCACTAAGGATTCACACTGAGGGGATTTCTGATTACAGTACAGTTTCCTAAGACCATGGTTGCAAAGGGGACGGGTTCTTTACACAGGGGAATCTCCAACCTCCGGGATCAAAGGCCCCATAATCTGAGGTGGAACTGATGTAATAGTAGCAGAAATTAGGTGTGCAATAAATATAATGCACTTGAATCAACCCCAAACCATCCCTCCCTCCATCCATGGAAAAATTGTCTTCCACGAAACCAGTCCCTGGTGCCAAAAAAGGTAGGGGACATTGCTTTAAATGGTATCCCCCCCAAGGTTCACTGGTGACCACTGAACCCTCAAAACGTCTTTCAAGCCCTTACTACTTTGTGTTTTGTTCAAGCGTGTAAAATAAATGTATCCTGCAAACCGTCAGCCAATCCTGGTAACAATGAGTAAACAAGCTTAGGTGAGCCTACTGCCAGAGTCTTTAAGATACCAATACGGTTCTAATAACAAGTGAAGTGACAGACCTCATTAAAATAAACTAACTGTTGGACTGATAACTAAACTTCAGCCACAGGCTACTTACTCAACAGTCGTTGACTGATACTAACTGCTTCTGCTGCTTGAACAGAGCTGCCCACGGTGACACTGAGTGCACCTGGTCCCTGTCCACTTAGGACTCCCTTTCTGTCTGAGACAAGTGAGCCACCTGGGGTTTCCTGTGGACTGCCTCTGGGCTGTTAGGACAGGGAAACAATGAACAAGGCCCTCAAATGGTCCTCTCCCTGGACATTGCTCTGTTCTTCGGTCACGCAGCTAAGGCATTTAAGATACCGCTACTCGTGTGGCCCTGATGGATGGTCTACCTGGTAAATTGTTTTCCTTATGGACCTAATAGTTCCCAACACTCAAATGTTGGTTTTTATTGCGAAAAGGAAAGGACATAGGAGACACACAATTTCAGTTTTATGGCTGCAGGTATTTTAGAAGGAATTTATTTGCCTCACACCGCAGTCAGCAGAGGCTAACTGGAAAGGGGAATGGTGAAGAGGTCAGAAAGGAAATGATTACCAAGGTGTTCATAATGGTAAGAGAAGTGTCTTTTTTCAGAACATTGTACTTTTGAAATCAGTGATTTTCAAAGCAGGAGGAGCCTTTGTAATGAAGTTTCATTCATAAAACAGAGCAACGTTGAAGTGTGGAGGTTGCTCAAGGCTGAGGCCCAGCCCCTCTAGGGTGGCCACCATCACTCAGCCCACCAAGCGCCCCCTCCGGGCCTCTGGGGCTTGCAGGATCCCAAAGGTCATAGATAGAAACCAGAGCTTCAAGCAGCATGAGCTCCCGAATCAGAAGTTACAAACCACACAAGAGGCACTGCTGCTGAAAACCCGCTGTTTACTTCTCCACTCAATGAAAGTACTTTCCTAGTAAAACCAGAGCAAAATCGTGCAGCTTGGTTTCATGTGTGAAAAAACAAGGGTTGGGAGAAGTACCATATCCTTAACTATTTTGTGGATAAAGCAGAAAAGTTTGGGTGGAAAATGTCAAAATCTAGTTTGAAAACATCTTCCTTTTAAAGTGCTTTTAGTTGTTTTGAATTGTGGACTTCCAGCAATTTCCTATCTACACTGTATACTTCTACTCTGCTTTTCAAAGTGAAACTGATGGCTGATCCTATTGGTCCAAAATCTGTTTCCTGAATGTCTTTTCATTAAACTATGAAATGCATTAAACTATGGAAGATATAAGTAAAGCACTGATTCAAACTGAGTCCATCATTTGTAGTGGGTATGGGACCTATTCCGCAAACTAAAAATACATATATATTCTCCAATAACTTTCAAAAACTAGACCATGAGGAGGGCTGGCCCAACGTGTGAAGTTTTGGGCACTATAACTCTGAGCCCCTAGTCATGCATGCTCTCTGAGTGGGAAGGAAGTACCATATCAGATGTGGGTAATTATATTCTTTCTGTCTAGGTGGTCTGAAGTTTTGAGATTTTTTTTGTCTAATGAAAATGTAATATTAATGATTTAATCATGTACCCTTTATTTAGAGATCTAGCTTTCACAACACTGAAGCAATATTTGAATAAAGTCAGACTTTTCACATTATTTTAATATGAATTTAGATATTTTCCTACTGAAATGACGACATACTGGCTGCCATGATGTATCTGTTTATGGAAGGAGTCATTCTGCTACTGTGGTCCCTGATCTGAATGGTTCAGGGCCAGCCCTGCTTAGGTTTACTGTCTATTTAAGAAGAAAAACTGAGGTGATGGATGATAACGATCTGAAGAAAACAAACTTTCATGCCCTAGTTTTGTAACAATGTTCTCAGCGGGGCTTCTCAAAATTCTCATATTGAAATGAGAGACTTATGAACAAGAGTCCTAAGCCCTAGGATATTCCTGCTCCTCAGAACAAATAAGCAAGCAAATAGGCAAAGAGATCTTTTATGGAATATGTTCCCTTTTTCCTTGTTCCCCAAATAGGTCCACCTTCTTTCATCCAATCCATGATTTGTGAAGATACTTATGATAACATATACAAGTTATATATATAGCATATACAAATAAATCCCTTCTGGCTTGAAGTTCAACTAAGCCCACATACCCCTGGCTGATGTATGATGACACTAAGTAGTTAAGAGTTTGGACTTGAAAATGCTTATGGCATTGGAAAATCAGGTCTAAAATACTGTTTACCATTCGGACTCCCCTGGCGGTTCAGTAGTTAAAACTGTCTTCCAATGCACAGGGCTCAGGTTCCATTATTTGTCGGGGAACTGAGACCCCATATGATGGTGTGGTAAAACAAAAAATTGTCTACCATTGACTGCAAGACCATTAGGAGCCAGAGCGGTGCCAAGAGGAAGAGAACAAAAGCTTCAGGTATTGTTCGGTTTCTCTTTAGCATCTTCACTTATAAGATATGCACTGCAGGATTTGAGTGATAGTTAGCAAATTGCATACATATGCACCTAGCCTACTGCCTCACTCATAATCAGTGTTTACAAAATGCTAGGTATTTTTGATATATTATTACTTTTAAGTCTTAGAACAAGCTATAAGAGAGAAACTCATATTACCGATTTCAGAGGTAAGAGCAAGGGATGGTTGGAGATGTAATTTGACCCAAGTCGTTGGCTGTGCACTCCAGGTCTCCCCACTTTAAACCCCCTTGACTTTTTTTATGGTCCAGAGGGAGAGGGAGGGCTAACCTCCGAGAGTTGCAAGACAATGGGAAGTTTGGGGTCCCTTTCTCTAACACACAAGTTTAAGCTCTTTCCAGTTAGGTGCTACTGCGGGATGGAAGGGTGACTAATGAAAAGATCTCTCTACTCATCTCTCAGCATCATCCATTGCCTAGATTCTTGAGAGATTTTCCTCCCACCTAACGATCTGAATCAAGCACCAGTCACCTTGGAAAAGCTCCTCTCCCTATTTCTAGTTTTCTCTAAAGCAATGGCTCAGGCTGAGGAAGAAAGGTAGTCATTAGCCAAAGCACAGATGCCAAGAAATGGCCCAGAAGGCTTGCGTATGACCATGCAGTTGTGATTATCTGTGCTGACAGTACCGTTTTCCAAATTCTCACTGCTTTCATAGCATCCTGAGTCTCGTGGAGAGCATCCGCTCAAGCCCTGGCTGTCAACAAGCAGCTTCTCCTGGGATCCAGACTGGTCGCTGTTACCTAGAGAAGATGAACACATGGCATGGGATTGTAAGGGGAATGAAAAAAAAAAAAAACCGTTTTCAAATCCATCGCATCCCAATTTTATCCTCAGTTCTCACCATACATTTTTGAAGACTTAGATTCTGGAAGAAAACAAGTTAAATGAGTGAGATCAGGACGTTTTTCTTTCAAATCAAGTATCACAGGAAGCTAAGGCTAGAGAGAGAGCATAGAGGTGAAATACATCAATGCCTTCTGAGTCACTCGGAGGATAACTGGCCTTAGGTCAACCAGGGAGAGGAGAAATTCAGAGCACCATATCAAAAGTGGGGGGAAACGCAACCAGTCCTTTCTGAGGGCTGATACCATCAAGAAGGAGCAGAGAGTGAATAAATGGCCTTTCGACAAGGAGGAATTAGGCTGTATGCTTTGTAGAGATCTAGAAGATATGTGCTTCAAATAAATCCCCACCTTTCCAAGTTTGGGAGCGGATATAAAAGTGAGCATCAGACCTCCCTGGTAATACAGTGGAGTAATCCGTCTGCCACTTCAGGAGACATGGGTTCGATCCCTGGCCTGGGAGGACCTCACATGTGTAGCAACTAAGCCCCTGCCCCACAACTACTGAAGCCCGCATGCCTAGAACCCGTAATCCACAACAACAGAAGCCACCACAATGAGAAGCTTCTCACAAAGGGAGCAAGGCTGCCATAAAAGGGACACAAACCCCTAAACCCATGAGGAGTGAGTGAAGTCGCTCAGTCGTGTCTGACTCTTTGCAACCCCATGGACTATAGCCTACCAGGTTCCTCCATCCACGGAATTTTCCAAGCAAAAGTACTGGAGTGGGTTGCCATTTCCTTCTTCAGAGGATCTTCCCGACCCAGCGATGGAACCCAGGTCTCCCACACTGCAGGCAGACGCTTTCACCATTGGAGGCACCAGGGAGGTTAACCCATTAGGGGCCAGGGGCAAATCCTTTTGCTGCAAATAGGTTGCAGGTTCTTCCTCCTTCTTCCTTTTCCCTTTGTCTTGGGTTAACATTTCTATTCCCACACACAAAAGGTATGACAGGAAAAGCTGAAAACACCCTCCAACTTGGAAACTGAGTACAGAATACCCTTAAGGTGGGTGCCGGAAGGCTGGACGTCTTCATCCTAAGGAGTCTTTCTAGAGAGAAGCCTCGGATGCTTTCTGCTGAAAGTCAGCCTATAGAAAATCACATGGGAAGTCACGTGGGCCTTCATCACCCAAGTTGTGCAGCTCTGCACATTCTATAAACGGCACAGCTGACCTTACATAGGTTCAAGGTTACAGGGAGATCGTCTTTCAATCATAAGGCAGACCAAATGCTTGATCGATAAAACAGGAAACAGAACATTTTCTACATAAAATAAGTAGTTGATGACGAATGGCTTTATTTTTCTCTTCACTTCCCCTCCTCCATCTCTCTCTCTCTCACACACACACACACAAAACCAGAAATCTGATGTCTCTTCTCATTATTAAAAAAAAGTTGTGGGAAGACTGAGGGCTGCCAGATACACACCAGTGGTTCCTACTGTCCACTGACCACTTCCTGTTTGTATTCCTCACAAGGAAAGCACTTTATAACAGAAATCTTGGCAGATAAGCCCTTGAATTAGAGCACCAAAATAAGAAATGCTATTTTAAAAGTGATTAATGTAAAATTAACTAATTGGTAGCACAAGAGCAAACCCTTTCCCTTCCTCCACATTGAAACTGGAACATCTAGCGTGGTGTCCTCATTGTATGGAAGAGTCTGCGGATTTGGAATAGCCTCTGTTCTAGCCTAGCATGTTATTTAGGAAAATGATGCTTATAAAATGAGGGCTTTGAGCTATCAGTTACACCCTGGAAGAGGAATCAATGCAGTTTGTCCCTGGTGAGAGAGGTCAGTGCATTGCAGCGGCCAAAACAGACTCCAAAGTGCTGACCAATGGGAATAAAACAGAAAAGTTGTCCCCATCATTGCAGGAAAATGAGGACTGTGCCTCCAACTTTGGGGATGCCAGCCTACCACAGAGCGGCATAATAACCTGAAGTTATTATGGGGAGTGAAGGGGTCCTTTGCAGTGCCTGAAAATGGCAAATCAGTTTATAAAATCAGGAGACATATGTCAAGGAGACACAGCCACCTGCTTCTTTCTCAAGGAGATGGGGCCACTTTCTTCCTGAAGGATCCAATCAGCAGCTACTTGCAGGAATCCCACTATCAAATTTAGCAAAATTCCCTAAAACTAAAAGCCAGTGTTTCCCAGGCAGGTTGTCCTTCCTTAGGGAGAATGAAGGGGAGGGGTATCTCTTAGATGGACTGCAAATCAAGGCTTTTTCCTCTCCCCACACTCACTAACATTAGTGCCAAGGCACAAAGGAAGAAAAAAGTGAGCTAGCCCCATGAACATTGTCACAGTCAAGTGAGAATGAAGCACTGGGCTGGGGGCTAAAACTTCATTTGGACATGACCTGAATTTGGACTAAAGCTTTCTTCCATCTCTACACACACGGACACACAGGAAGGAAAAACATGCTAAGACATTGATGAGACATCCAAACATCAAAAGGTACTTATGCCCTGAGGACACGTGCCATTTTTCTGGAGCGTAGTTCTCTTGGGAAAAGTATGGGATTGTTGGATAGCAGGGCTTCCAATGGGCTTGCAAATTTATGTCTTTATAAAGTAAGGATTGAAGTACAACAAAATGTTAACTTTGGTTGGATTTAGGAAGTGGATATGTGGATTTGTTTTATTTTTCTCTGTACTTTCCCGCCTATTTGACATAATTCCTGATTACAATTCTTAGGAAAATGATTTTCTTAAAAGACAGCTTTCATCTGGCAGATCAAGGAGAATGGGTTTGGGATCAGGGCAAGGAATTGCTCTGGCACAGTGAGAGTCTTTCCTGAGGGGAGGAACCCTTTGGGAAGGCTGGCATTCCCTGTGCACAGATGCAGTGAGAGAAGCTGGACCCGCCTGGCTGCCAAGCAATGATGCAGGTGTGTCTCTTGTTTCTGTGGAAGATGAGTGAGATATCTCAGATCTCGGCAGATCTCTGATCTGTCAACTCTAACAGAAACTGACATATTCCTCTAAGTTCAGTTACTTAGCGTACTTCTAAAATACAACAAATTTAGAATTGCTGAGTGTAGAATCTTCTCATCCTAGGATAATCCTGGATCCAGGCTCTCGGTACTCATTGGCACCCTTGAGTCCTCTAATGCCTTTATTTTAGAACCGCTAAAAGAAGTACCACATTATATATAAAGGATGTTCTAAACAGTGGCACAGCACAGATTCAAAATGAGATTTATGAAGAAGCAGTGAGGCTTCCTTAGACTGCTGGGTGGGCATCATGACAGGCAAAGATCCCCTTACCTATAAAATATCCCTGGGGCGGATCTCAGGACATGATCCCAGGAAGAACAAAGAGCCCCAGCCCTTGAGACAGACCCTGCCTTATATACTCAGAATTCAGCTTTGCTCCTTCTATGTTTGAATGCTAGAGGAAACATAACGGATGGGGTTTATCAACCAGCTGTTCTCAGTGGCTGAGGAAGAGCAAATGAACTATTTTACAGAGCAGATGTGGTCCAGGAGACGAGATAATTAAACATTAATTGATATTAACTGATATTAATATAGCTTGTCAGCCTCACCAGGCACTGGGCCAGGCTCTGACACAACCTGGTCACAGGGTAACCCCTCACCCATGGTGTCTCCTGGGAAACTCCAATCCTAAAGAGATCCGGTTATCAACTGATATTAACTATGGAACACAATTCCCTCCAAATCTATCCCCGAAGGTAGTGTGTTTATCTAGGGTTCAGACACCTATTTGACGGTGTGTCATCAGTTAATTTAGAGGGACAACCTATTAATCAGAAGTGAATTTAACTGCAGCGAGACACTTACTTCTGTGTCTCTTGAGCCTGGTACATTCAGTAATGCGCAATTTTTTTTCCACCATTAACCATGGGTTTGGTGTGTCTTTTAGCAATGGAAATGCTATTAGCTACTGATATCCCTGAAGCAAAGCACACGAAACAAAATACATTTGAATTCAATCACTGGAAAGGATGCTTCCCCTTTCATGATGAATAATCTCAGGAATATTTTTGATGTCAGAGTGAAGAATAAAGCACAAGATAAGACTGGGTTAATGGAGCAAAGGATACAGTGTATTCAAATAGACTACATGAAAGCTGTGAGCTCACTGGGTTCTGTTCATGGACTGTAAAAATGAGCTATCGTTTTGGCTGAGGAATCGCAATGTGGAATTCTCTGCTCTACATATTCGCTCGAGAGGATTCCCTGCTTCTTTAATGCAAGCTGATGAATTTCACTTATTCATTAACTAACTCATTCAATCAGAAAACAACTCCTCACGTGCTTTAAGAAGTAATTAGCCCTTGGCAGGACAGGATACCCCAAGTTTGTCAGTCACTTTTGAACCTGGGTATCTTAATGACCTCCTAAAGGCTGTATTGGAGAAGGCAACGGCACCCCACTCCAGTACTCTTGCCTGGAAAATCCCATGGGCAGAGGAGCCTGGTAGGCTGCAGTCCATGGGGTCGCTGAGAGGTGGATACGACTCAGTGACTTCACCTTCACTTTTCACTTTCATGCATTGGAGAAGGAAATGGCAACCCACTCCAGTGTTCTTGCTTGGAGAATCCCAGGGACGGCGGAGCCTGGTGGGCTGCCATCTATGGGGTCGCACAGAGTTGGACACGACTGAAGCAACTTAGCAAAGGCTGTATATCCCACCAGCCCCCAAGGTGGCGTGAACTACATGTCTTAAGAAAAGTCCAAAAAAAAAGAAAGAAAGAAAAATACAATTCAATTCTCAGTGCAAAAGTACTGGGTAGTAAGGTTTTGTTTTGTTCCTGCAATGGCATTGGGAATGTATGTCTTTGTGCTGTTTGACATAATATAAAACTGACCTTGGCTTTGGAAAGAATAGGGCTTCCCTGGTGGATCAGATGGTAAGGAATCGGCCTGCAATGCAGGAGACCCTGGGTTTGATCCCTGGGTCAGGAAGATCCCCTGGAGAAGAAAATGGCAACCCACTCCAGGACTCTTGCCTGGAACATTTCACAGACAGAGAAGCCTGGCGGGCTACAGTCTATGGGGTCACAAAGAGTTGGACACGACTCAGTGACCAACACTTTCACATTTTGCAAAGAGCAAGATCAAATGAGGGACTCTGGGGACCTAAGCACATATTAGCAGCTTATGGGATGCCTCCTGGTGACCTGAGAATGTGATGGATCTCACTGAATACATCTGGGCTGTGAGGGACTTACTGTCATATTCCTGTAACAGCTCCACTGCTGTTAAGAGAACAGCTCTGTGCTCTGGGTCCCTGATATTTAACTCGTCCAAGTCCTCCTCCTCTAGGAGCTTAAAGGTGTCCAGATCTTCATAGCCATTGAACAGGAAAGTGGGCATGTGCTCCTGGGAGGGAAATAAGACAGAAGAGAGTCAGCAGCTCAGCCACATGGTCCATGACCAACAACCATCCTCAAACCCCTAAACTCTTTTTCCATAGCCCCTTTTATGCTAATTCAAAAATTAATAAGTATCTTTCTAACAATCTGTACCCCCCAGTTCCATAGCTCAGTGGGCAAGCGGGACACTTCACTAACCTTGGGTTAAAAGTGTACATTGAAAGCTGAGGTGGACTCCACTGGCCTGCATTTTAATTGCGCCCTTGCTGTGAGCTGATGCCTGCCATGCCACCCTGCGTGTGGTGGAGGAGACACTTCTTTCATCTGGAGCCACTGAAACCCAGCTCAGAGAGACCTGTGACTTCCCCAGGAGCAAGATAGCTTTGCAAGGAGGAAACAGGTCATACTATGTAGACCTGCCCTACTAGATGCTGGGGGTAATGCTGGTGGTGGTGGGGGGCGGGGCAAGGAGAATCCTCAAGACCTCTGTGAGGCCAATCAGGATGCCAGGAGCCTGTGCTTACTGCTTTTCCTGGTGGTGGCTTGAAGCTCACAGCTCTTTGAAAGCTGCTCTTTGGACTAGGAGGAAATTTCAACCCAGAGTTTACTCTAACACCCTCAAGGGAGGTAAAGGATAGTGTTACGGTGCTGGTAATACTAATTCTATAGGACAGTGGTACTCATCATGGCCAAGGGTCATCTTTGGATCACAGATCACCCCCCCCTTCCCTGAAGGTGCCCTTGCTTGCTTAGTTTAGGAGAAGATAATGTGGGGGTGGGGGGAGGGGGGCAGAACAGGACGGAACTGACTTTGAGGTTGATCCGATCCAGGAGGTCCTCCACCGACTTAGGCTGGGGGGGTCTCCCTTTCCGCCTCCTCCTGGCGGCGCGCTTGGGCTTCTCCTCTTCCTCGTTGAGCACGTCCACGTAGATGAATTTGAACGTGCCCACCTTGTTGTTCAGCAGGCCCATCCAGGTGCCCATGGGGGGTTTGCTGATTATATCAATGATGTCTCCTTTCTGTGGCCCAGGGAAGAGAGATCTTTCCATTAGGTACATTTCCAAGCATGAGCCATCAATCCATCAGAAGCGTCAATCATGCGATGTGAAGACACTATGAGTTCTAGAATCAGGGCCCCACGAGTCACCTGATGTGACTGGGAGTATGGCAGAGAGCGCAGAGAGAATACAGATCGTGCAGGATCCCACGGAGGCCTGAGATCCCATCCCCTCCACCTTCCTGCCCCAGAGGATGGTGGCTCAAGGTTCTCACCAGGACTCATGGCTGGGTGGGCACCTGGCTCTCTGAAGGCCCTGCCCCCACTCAGAGAGCTCCTACTTCTTGGAGAAAAAAATTCCCACCAATCAGAGGTCAGTGGTAACTCCTGCTCTATACTCGCTTCGTACACTTTGTGAAATCCCATCTGCTCCATAAGGATGTCACTGATCACATCAGTGAAGTCAGTCATGTCCTTTCAGTTGGCAAAAGCACTGAGACTGGAAGGTGAAGGGCAGTGGGAATTCCAGAGGGAAGCTGGGGTCAGAGGACAGGGCCAGCGTGGTGATAAGACAGAATTAACACAGACCTGCCTCTATCCCCAAAGGCTGGCTGGTTCTCTGGTTTTTCGCTGGAGAAGAGACCAATTTATCAAAGGAGCAGATGCGTTGGCCAGTCTGCACCATAAGAGCTCAGCATTCAACACAAAGGAGAAGAGAACGGCTCCTAAAGCCACAAGGCACCCGGGGTGACTGCTCTGAGGTCAAGTAAACACACACCTTGAGCTTGAGCGAGTCTGTGTCGTAGGGGCTGGGCGTGAAGTCGGTGTGCACCCTGGCGCGTCC
Source organism: Neotragus moschatus (assembly GCA_006410615.1). Taxonomy (NCBI): domain Eukaryota; kingdom Metazoa; phylum Chordata; class Mammalia; order Artiodactyla; family Bovidae; genus Neotragus; species Neotragus moschatus. Next base: position 2,562,850 of record SJYA01001559.1, on the reverse strand, counting down.
ACAGAACGGGCCCCGGTACGGGGGCTCTTCGTCATCACCATCTTCCGACTTGACACTCTCCCTATTGCTGGTCGAGGAATCGGTGGTGCTCACTGTCTGACCACCTGTAGGGAACACACGCAGAACTTGGGTCAACGCAAATTTCCTGCACAGCAAAGCTGGCAACTCTGAAGCTATCACAGACTAGGAAGGTAAGGGCCAGAGGAAGGCAGTCATGGGCCTGACCTGATCAGAGGCCAGGGGACGATCTGAGTTTTCTGAGTGTTCTCCCTAATTGGACAGGGGACTCCAGCAAGTTATCTTTATGACCAGGGAAGCTAGGTGACATGGAAACTCTCTGATAGAGGACACCAGCCTTAACCTTCATAACCTCCCATTTGTCAGGCATACTGTCTTTACCCCATTTTACAGAGGAAGCTCAAACAGGTCAAGTAACTGTCCAAAGCCAAATGCTTTTTACGTCGTGGGTTTCAACTTGGTCTCTTCCCCCATAGTGCTCAGCCAACACCACCACTGGGTTAGAAGTGGTTGACCAGTGTGTGTTTCAGGGACATTTGTCATTCTCCGCTCATCTTTTTTTTCCCCCTGGTTCTTAGTTGACTAAAACTAAGATTACTAATAAAGTTTTCATCAACATTTTGTATTCATAAAAGTTAAGAAGACATTAGCTTTCTTTGTAAAACCAGAAGAGAATTATCGGGACGTCCCCACTACCCCAAGTGCATCAGGGGAAAATAATGTCACGTTATCGTGTTGAATTCTGCCCTGAAACATTTTTTTGATTAAAGATTGCCAATGGAGAGAAGAATTTGTCTTCTCTTTTACTAAACCCCCACTAACATGCTAATAAAGGAATTGGATTCATCATAACAAAGAACATGGAAGAGGGCAATGCACTGATGAGAGATTTCTATCAAATTCTCTAAGACAAGAAAGTGGTCAGAAGATCGCTGGTTGCTATTGCAGGTGGAGGATGCGCCCAGAGGTCAGGAAAGCAACTGTGCGCTGCAGAACCCTGGTCACTTCCCTTTATTCTGCTGGTCATCATCGTCAGTGTTTCCCCTTGACTTCCTCCCTTCAGTCTCCGTATCTTCCACTAACATGCTTTCCTCTCTCTCCCCTCTGACCAAAATCATTACCCTCTTGTTTATGCTACTGCTAGACATCGGCTACTAAACGAATAGGACTCTAGGGCCAGGTATTTTTCAGGTCTGTCTCCGTAACAGCACGCTAAGGGTAAGAACTCGGACTTATTTATCTTTAAATTGCCTGAACCTGACACTCAGCAAAAGTCTGACTTAGACGCCAAGGAAATCATCTATGATTGCAAACTGGACGCACTCATCGAGCTTTGACCGCTCAGAGAACTCCGCAGACTCTCCACAGAACCTCCAGCTTTGAGCTTGGGCTTGTCCACATGTTCACTGTCAGGCTGAGAGGACGGAGGGGAGCCCGGCATTCCATCAAGGCCTGAATCCTGAAAGGAGTTTCGACAAAATTACATTTCGTCAGAGGAGGTGTGTATCTTTTTGTAATACACAGCTGTTTAGCAACGAAATCAATCAAATTCATCTTTATACTCATGTCTGATGCTTTACCCAAAATACACCTTCTTTTTAATCTATATCCTGCTTCATCTTCAAGTTGTAGCTCACATAACTATTAATTAAGCACTCAAAAAGTGTTTTTCATGCTCTAATAGAGTTCTTAAAAAAAGAAATCTCTACCTTGGAGACAAAACATTTCGTTAAAGGCTTAGAGACTCTTTGCATACTCCCTAGTTCAGTAATAAAATGTTAGCAGCGCAGTCATGTCCAACTCTTTGTAACCCCATGTACTGCAGCCCACCAGGCTCTTCTGTCCATGGAATTCTCCAAGCAAGAATACTGGAGTGGATAGCCATTCCCTTCTCTAGGGGATCTTCTCGACCCAGGGATTGAACCTGGGTCTCCCACATTGCAGGCATATTTTTTTACCATCTGGGCCACAAAGCTGGACCTCAAATGTAGATCAGATACAACCCACTAGTGATGTAGTATCTGGAAGTACTATCAGAAAATATTTTCTCTATTTGAAGGGAAATCTCTACATTAAAAAAAAAGTGTATTCCTTGTTTTTGTTTTTAAAAATAGAGATCAGATCTTTATATTTCTATTTACACAAATTATTGAAACTGGCTAATAAAATATCCACTTAGGACCCAGATACACAGCTGACTCTTGACCAGCACAGGGGTTAGGGGTGCAGTCGGCTCTCTTTATCTGTAGTTCCACATTTGTGGATTCAGACAACCATAGGTTGTCTACTGATGTAGTGTTTACTACTGAAAAAAATCCACCCTTGAGCTGACCTGTGCAGTTCAAACTTGTGTTGTTCAAAGGTCAACTGCACCTCAACATAGCATTTTTCTGTCTATAATACAGTTTCCATAAGTCACCCTACGAGTTTAGCTTCACTGACTCCTTTTAGTTTGTTGCTAGTAAAAAGCTATCAAGCCTCTTTTAGATCCGAATGCTGACAGACGTGACTCAGCAGAACTTCTCACTTTTGGGGTGGCTCGGTATCCGTTACTTGGCAGGCCCTCATCTGCACAGGTAACTGTAACACGCTCATTTGATCTGAAGTGCTATATAGACAGACACTACCACACTTTTAAAAGTCTGCCGTCAGAATGGCTTACTTGCCCAAACAGAACAGTCTCTGTCCTACACAGCCACGTGAGCCCCAAACCATCTAAACGAAACCTGTTATTTGCATAGTGCTGAATCATCAGAAGGGCTCTGAGAGATTCTGCGGGGCCCTGCAAACTTTTAAGGACAATCGAAAGGGCGGCTTCTGATCCAAAACACACTTCTGCTTTCCATTTAAGAAAAGAGGGCAAACAACCTCAGCAACAACAATCAAGAGAGGCGCATTATTAGGAAGTTACTGAAGCTGCCAAGGATGAATTCCTGAGGAGGTTGGTTTTCATTCCTCGTTTCTAAATCACAAAACAAACTACCTATCCAATTAAAATCTTTTAAAGATTCTTCTGGAAAAAAAACTCTCACATTTTGAAAAACAGCAATATGAAATATACAACTTTGATAGTGTATGTTCATAAGGCTCTTAAAAATTATTAGTTCGCTCATCACATTTACTGAATACCACAGGTACTATTTCAGATGCCGGGTATTTAGCAGGAACAGAGCAGACAAAACTCCTTACCAGAAGAGTTGATATATTTACTAAAAAGATTTTTTTTTAAGCCTTACAATGTTAATTTCCTTTCTCCAAAAAGTACTATCATGATTCCTTCTTTTTTTGCTTATGTGAAATGACTGTTCTAAATAAACAGGAAAATAAAAACACAGGGCATCTATATAGCAGTAAAATTACAGAGAGTTGCTCAAAATTACATGAAAGCTATATGCTAATGATCCACAAAGCAAAAAAAAAAAAAAAAAAAAAAACC
>SJYA01001559.1:2475889-2559242 GCA_006410615.1 Neotragus moschatus | reverse complement strand
TGAAGGGGGTTTTTTTGAAGCCTTTTGAGGGGGGGGGGGGTGGGGTGGGAATCAACTAAATAATAAGTGCTTTAAATCCATGCTTTCATTGGCATGTAGTCTGTCTCATAGAAGCATGTGCAGGGTAGAAATATAGACTTTCCATCGCTTCCACATCCATAGGGACAAGAAAGGAAAAGAATAAGGGTAACATTCAGGGAGTCTGGAGGAAGTCAGACATCCCCTGTAGGTATAACAAGCCTGGGTCTCCACCTGGGCACTCTCGGTACTTTGCGTGATTCTTTGTTGCAGAGGCCTGTCCTGTGCATTGTAAGATGCATCCTCAACACCACTCCACCCCAACCCACTGCAAGTATCAAAACTGTCCCCAGCTGATGCCCTGGGGTTGGTGGGGGGAGCAAAATCAACCCCCACCCCAACACCCCATGAGAACCACTGTAATAAACAGAAGACGCACAGGCTTTGTTTGGAGCCCAGTGCAGGAGGCTGGCTAGCTGGTGCTGAGTGATTCAGACATGGATTTTAGCTCACCATGTCCACTGGAGGGCAGCAGCTGAGCAAAAATGTCTGTTTCATTTTGTCTTATTTCATTTTACCACTAAAGTGGCATTGGTATTTCAAGTTCCAGCTCACACAGGGGGACTTCAACAGACTACAGAAAGAGCACTATAAAGGTGTCAGAGGAGAGTGTTTTGAAATTTTAATGGTCAGAATTATCTCAGGCCCAGCTTTCCAAGTGTCTTTATTCCTTCCATCCATAAAAAGAAGGTCATGTTCCTAGTGATGAAATTATAGAACTGGGGGAGGAGGCATTGTCAATTCTTCGATATCTTAATGTTTCCAGATAAAGCTATTTAGTGAACACACACGCCCACCCCTGCAGAAACATGATTATTATGTAAGTCATGCAGCTAGGAAACACTTTCTCAGTTTATTTCTCAGACTTGCTATGTGCTCCTAAGAGCAACTTATACTACATTTATTTGAAAAGTCTGCTTCATGAGAAAATTTGAGAGTCTCTTTAAGGTTTGATTCTGGTGACATCCATTTTGAAGGAAGGGATATTTTAGAAAATAAAATCCTTCCTTTGTTTTCTAAATTTTAGTGCTTATTTTTACTATAGAATAATCATGTCTTTACATGTCTGTCTCTTTTGCTCATCCGTACACAGAACACAGGACCTGATTTGTATTCCCTGCACCAAGCCTGGTGCTCGGATGACCCTAAGTGCTTAATAAATATTTGCTGAATCCACTGTTTGTCTACACAAACTAGGCATGGTCCTGGAGCCTGGTTAATGCCAATGAATGTATTTAGCACCACTGAAAATCTCAAGACAGACCATCCCCAGCTTTTTTTGTTATGCAAAAGAAGCAAGAGGGTATTTGCTTGACTGTCACATACCTGCTCAGAGACCGAGCTGCTGTATTTTTTAGACATTCTCTTCCTCATTGTCTCTTTCACGGATTTCACCTTTTTTCCAAGAGAGATTCGGGAGGCAGTGGGTGATTTGATTACTTCTTTATACACAAAATCTCCTTCTTTACCCTGCAAAACAAAATTTATTAAGTATCTTTAATCACAGAAAATGAAGCCCCCAAACAGGTTTTATTATTCAAACCATGAATGCCCTGCCTCTCAGCAAAATGTTGGCATGCCCCAGGATCTCCACATTTTTCTTATGTTAACTCAGTGCTGTTATTTATCTTTATGATTAAAAATTAAAGCTACTGACTAACTGGCTTATGTTTATTTGCTTAAAGTGGAATATGAGTTAGTTTTATTTAAACTTAGTATGATATATTCTTCTCCTATTGCATTTTTTCCCACCAGTTTAAATACCCAAGGGGCCTGGGTTTCATCAATAAAGAATGATTTAGATGAACCAGTGTTCACTTAATCCCAGCATGAGGAAGAAAAAAAAAACGATAATACTACTGAGTCACCCAAGAAAGTGGTAAGAACAAAACGGCAAATCTCAGTCATTAGAAGTCCATCACCTGAACAGATTTATATCACTGAGGCATTTCGTGTGGTCAAATCCTAACCATGCATAAATTTATTTTTCCCTGAACAAGTTCGACTGTAGTCACTTATTCTATTTTACATTAGGGGTGAGGGGGGAAAGGCTTTCCCTTGGAGAAAGAAAAAAGAAATTATACTTTTATTTTTTAAAAGATTGGACCAGATAAAATTATTGGTTTATGAATCAATAAAATTTGATATCCAAATAAAATAATTTTATTCTCCCAGGAAATTCTCAGACACTACAAAAATATCATAGATGGGTGCTTTAGCTGCCACATAATCATAACAAATGTAAAGCACAGAATCCTGATTTCACAGCTTCACGATAAAATGCACAAGGGGAAAACAAAACTGTATGGAAAATACACCAACATCCTTGGGAGTCTCAGAAGGTAAAGTTGAAGGAAAACCTGTACACCACAGTGGGGGCCTGACCCCAGATTGTGATTCAGAGACAAGTCTGAAAAGGCAGTAACCTTGGCTCAGAGGAGTCTGCTTTGCTTTGGCCCCAAGGGGACTAGGTTCATTTCAGGGCACTCCAGAGCAGGAAGTCCTAAGCTTAGTGCAGAGCTACACACATGGCCTATGATAAGGCTGGTTTTCAGAAATGCTGGCTCATACTCTTGAAACCCAAATCACAGGGCTCTCTCCTGTGGCACTACCCACATGTAACAGCCACATACACATGCAACTACTGTGAACAGAAAGCTTGGGAGCACCAATGACTAAGACTGCAGAAACCAGTGGACTTGTGACTTGAAGAAACTTGGGAACCAAACCATTAAAGAAATGATGCTCCTGCAAAGAGAGAGATGGTCATCTTCCATTCCATATGAAACCAAAAGGAGGCTTTAAGATGGTGAAACAAGGCTTCTCTCCAAACACGATTTAGGATCCCTGGAGGATGGTTACCTAGTATTGATTCTCAAAAATACTAAATGTGAAACTGTCCACCACATCACTTGAATGCAAACCTTTCCCCCGCCCCCCACTTCTGATGTGTACTCACCATTGGGTCCGAACTATTACTGCCAATGTGCAGAGAACGATTTGTCAAGTCAAATCCTCCAAAACTGCAGGTTCTCTGTGGAAAGGAGAAGGCAGGGCAGAAATAATCCAGTTATGTTTAAGTCACCGAACAGGGCACTGACCCAACACGCGTTCCGTTTGCAGAATGTCACTGGACCACAAATGTGTTACAGGATGAGTAAGAAAGGGGAAATGATGAAAAAAACATATGGTTCATGTTATAAGGCGACGTTGTCACCCATTTTGCCCTTCCACGGGCTGCTGGAACTATGCCTGCACCACCGGTTCAGAGTCCCCTTCACACGCAAAAACCAACTGGTTTAAAAAAAAAAAAAAAAAAATATATATATATATATATATATATATATACACATATGGTGCAAAAATACCAAACACATGTTAATTGCTCAAGATGCCCTGTCTCTTAGCCAGAGAATTTTCCTTCTATTCCCCTTAATATTGGCTACAGGAATAATAATGAGGGAACATGTGTTCAAAAACCCATGTGCTCAAAGCAGTCTTGGAAACCCAGATCTGAAGTCCATTGAAAGCAGGCCTTTCTAACAGCCTCTAGTTTTGTTTAGTTTTAAATCACTNAGATGCCCTGTCTCTTAGCCAGAGAATTTTCCTTCTATTCCCCTTAATATTGGCTACAGGAATAATAATGAGGGAACATGTGTTCAAAAACCCATGTGCTCAAAGCAGTCTTGGAAACCCAGATCTGAAGTCCATTGAAAGCAGGCCTTTCTAACAGCCTCTAGTTTTGTTTAGTTTTAAATCACTCAGATGCAGGAAAAGGTTATGTTTATAAGTAAAGTCCAATCAGGCCCAGAGGATTACTCACTCATTGCTTTCCTGACCTAGCCAAAAATACTAACTCTCCCATCTAACTGCCCAACTTAATCACTTATGATCCTTTCCTCAGAATGTACAAAGTAAAGACACCACATTTGCCCAGAAAGAAAAAGCTAATTCTGTGACCGCCTTTGACCACACTTCTTTAATTTCAACAGGAAAACCATTGATGTTATAAAGAATGAAAACGTTACTGTCCTTCTGGTTGGTTTCAAACTGAATGGAACTGCTTATGCTTCAGTGTTATATTCCTAGAACTCTGAACTCTTTGTTGCGTTTCTAGAAAAGCGTCCCCATCCCCACCCCCACCCCCTGCAACCCCCAAATCTTTGAGAAAAAGGAGAAACTCAAAGCATACTAATTTTTGTTACACTCTATTATCTTCTAAAGCAATTGGTAATAAAATCTGAACAACAGATTTGGGGGCCAATGTTTTGTATTACTTGTTTCTCAGAGAACTCTAATTAGCAGCTATTAAATGGAAGAAATGAACAGAAAAGCACAACGTATCCTATGAACATTGCTTATTGAAAATAAATACACCTCAGGTATATATTCGGCAGCTTCCCTGGTAGCTCAGTTGGTAAAGAATGTAGGAGACCCCGGTTCAATTCCTGGGTCGGGAAGATTCGCTGGAGAAGGGATAAGCTACCCACTCCAGTATTCTGGCCTGGAGAACTCCATGGACTGTGTAGTCCATAGGGTTGCAAAGAGCTGAGCAACTTTCACTTGCAGGTATACATTAACTGAACTGAGAAAGTGGGAACATCCAAGAAGGAAAATGCCTAGGGTTTTGGAATCACAAAGATACAGATCCAAATCCTGGTTCTACCACTTAACTTGCTGTGTGACCACAGGTAAAGTACTTAAACTCTCTGAGCTCTGGTTTCTTCAGTAGTAAAATACTGTCTATATCCTATATTTGAGACTTTTAGCACACTGTCTGGCACAAAGCAGACACTCCCTAGTGATTCAGCGGTAAAGAATCTGCCTGCCATGCAGGAGACATGGGTTTGATCCCTGGTTTGGGAAAAGCCCCTGGAGAAGGGAATGGCAACTCCCTCCAGTATTCTTGCCTAGAGAATCCCATGGACAGAGGAGCCTGGTGGGCTATAGTACATGGGGTCTCAAAGAGTTGGACATGACTGAATGACCGAACCACCAACCACCACCACCACCCTGAGAATATGGTAGCTTGTCCTGGCAACTGTAGTACTGAAGTCGAGATTTAGTCAACATTCTAAATATGCGAGTGAAGAACTAGAGCTTAGTTCTGGGCCTTACATTCTGGGATCTTCAACTGTAAGACCATAGCAATCCTAAGAATGGGCCCAAAAGTGAGCAGCGGCTGGTATGACAGGGAAGAAAGTGCTACAGGAGGCATTTCAGGATACCCAACATCCAGGATAACACATAACTGTTCTCCTTCATCAAAGCTGTGGCTGCTGTTTTAAACAGTCTACCATGGACACGACTTCCAATAGACATTACTTTCAGTTTCTATGAATATCAATGGACAATGTGATTTCTCTTACAGTCAACTTACTCAGACCTGTATCAATTCTATAAAAAGAGGCAATACCTCTGTAAACAAAATCATCACCAAACCCCCTCATCTGCAAGCAATGTCATGACCATCTCTCAAGGCTGATTTTTAACTTTAACGTCCCCTTTCCAGTGTATAGTGCCAAACACATTTTCTCATTTCTGCAAAGGCAGTCACTTTATTCCAGTTGCTTTCCTGTGACTCGGGGCTCCACAGACACAGTATGGCGTCCAGATGCCTCATCATTTTATGTCTCTCGTGCTCCCCTGCTTTGAATTCCAATGTTGACTGCACCACTGGAGCCCAGCATGTTATTTCTGAGGCACATGAAATAACTGGCAAAGAATTTATGTGGAAACTATAACTGCAATAAATTAGAAGCTTATTTATGTCTTCATAAGCCTGCTGCATGCATTTTTTCCTAAAATAAGAAGTTTAGAGGAAGAGTGGACTGGTTTTCTTAACTGCCAACTAAAACTTCTCCCAGTGATAGGCTAAGATACTTGGAACTGATTCCTCTGTATAAAGGATGAACCAAATATAACAGCACTGCTTGAACTAATCTACAACTTTTTCTATTATATCAAGCAGTTCTTGAAGCAGCACTCTTTCAACAGAGAAAACAGAAGAGTAAAAGAAAGTAAACCATCTTTGACTTCAGTGGTCTACATAAATAAAGCTTACGTGAAGCTTTTCAAGTTCAAACATCTCCTGTACAGAAATTACAAGAAAATTTTAGATAGATGCTTGTGGATGAGGAGAGCCAGTCAATGGAATGGTCATGCAGTTGAAAACATGTTTTGGGGGGAGGTTGGATTTTTTTTAGATGAACAAAATTCCAAAATGTCATGCATGTCTGTTCCCCCAAACAAAATTGAATGACCAAATAAAAAGCAAGACAAATGACCGTTTCCAGTGAGTACAAAGCATTGTCATTTCCCTGAGGTTTCATCAAGCAAATATGGCATAATTTGAAAGACAAAAAGATCAAGGTTGAAGAGTAAAGGAAAGTGTACTTTTGAATAAAATGAAAGAGAGATCGACAAGAAGAATGGAAAAGACTTAAGTGAACCAAGCAAAGAACTTATCTTAACCTCTTAAAAACAAAAACGAAAACCCTTCTTCTGTTGTTAAAATGTTTAACAACAGGGGTTAAAGCCTGTGCTTCTACCGCAGGGGCCACGGGTTTGATCCCGGGTTGGGGAACTAAGACTCCATTCGCCACACAGCATGGCCAAAAACAACAAGAGCCAAAACAAAAACACTAATACTCCCCCATGTTCTCTGAATAATTAAATTTCGTTTTCTTGATTGTACAACTACAAGAAACGGTATGTTCAAATTTCTAATTTAGCACTGAACACTTATTTCAGCGAGTATTAAAACTGTTCAGTACTGCCTCAAGCTTACAGTATTTCAAAAATACCCAGTATCAGGTTGATGCTGGGCAGAGGTTACAGAGCGCCACTTTTACAAGTGGCGGAGTCAGTACATGAAAACAAGCTTGTCCAAATGTCCATACTCAACATCAATGAAGAATTAATCACGGGCCCATCACTGGCACAAATCTTAGAAATACAACTTCCAAAGAGAAGGTTCTGAGGAAGCTGTATCATTAACAATATAAATAATATAAGGGGTATATGAGTGAGCAACTCAAGTCACTCAGTTGCAAAACTCCCCCATATTATCTGATTTAAACTCACAGGGGTGAGCCATCAGTTCACAGAGAAGTGGATCTGATCTGTCAAGGTACACAGGCAAATAAACTAGGCAGAACACCTCTGAAGGTAAAAAAACAAAAAACAAATTATACCAAGACTAGGCGGCCACAAGTACTTTCCAAAAGATCTGTGGGTCAGAACTGAAGAGGTGATAACAAGAAATAGTAACAAAGAAGTATTACTTTACAACAAAAACAAAACCAACCACAACTGCTGCCAAGACACAGAACCAGAGCAAAAGCTGTTACTGATAATATTAAAAGTGTTGCAAGATTTACAAGAAAGTGAAAAAAAATGGAAAGTAAGACCTAACGAGAAAGTCAACACGTGGGGATATTTGGAAGACCTAAGGGCTGGTACAGATGTAAGCATTCTATAAGGATGGCACTGACCCCAAAAGCAGAACTTGATTGAACGAATTTAGATTACAGTAACCAACCTGGGAAGTACATCTTACAAATGTGAAGAACTCTGGGAGAAGCCACCATGGGAGGCAGCAACACAGTCTATTCCTTCAGACCTTTGAAAAGGGACAGGCCAGCAGCCCTAGGTGGATTAAGCAGGGCGCCAGGGGCCACAAGCCCACAGTTCAGCCCCATCCTGTGCCGTTTTATATAGGCTCTTGTGCAAACTAAAAGTTGAGTGGTAATTTACATGGGGAAATACTGATATTCTCCAGTTCAATATAAGTCTTGCCCTAAAAATAAATTTCACCAAGTCTCAATTCAGTAATGAAATCGAAGACCATTTTCTTATTTGAAAGTCAGTACTTTATTCCTTGCTAGGTACAGAAGAATCTATGGGGCAGTGGAAGGCCCTTTTGTTTAAAAAGATAAGCGCACCAAATATACTTAAGTAAAACAAAAGAGCGCTAATTTTTCTTTCCTTTTAGATTGGAGAATTTTCCCTTTGTCCCCCAGACATAAATGTACTTCACAATGTTTTTTAAATCGGTGAGCACGGTGATGCCAATCTACCGTGAGCTAGTTCTTACTGTTCTAATTAACTGGAGAAGAGACACCTCCTTGTAGGGCAAAACGTCCTTCTGCTTTGAATCAGCTTCTTGTGGTCAAGTGACAGGATGGCTGGGACTCAAGGCAGCCACCTCTAGAAGGCCAAACTCCACCCTGTACTCTGAGAGCCCTTCTCTGAATCAGTTTCAATGTTTAGTTTTAAGGCTTCCTTGGTGGCTCAGACGGTAAAGAACTGCCTGCAATGCAGGAGACCTCAGTTCGATCCCTGGGTTTGGAAGATTACCCTGGAGAAGAGAACGGCCACTCACTCCGGGATTCTGGCCTGGAGGATCCCACGGACTGTATGGTCAGTCCATGGGGTCGCAAAGAGTCGGACACGACTGAGCGACTTGCATTCAAAATCCAACAGCTTCAGCTGGCAAGAGGGCAGATGAGAAAGAGGGGAGGAGCAACTCCTTTAAGAGAAGTGGGGTTAGGAATGGAGGTGATGGAGCGAGGGACCAGGAGAAGAGGGGGAGGGAGCCAGGCTCCCGGCAAGAGAGGCCATAACGCTTGACTGAACGTCACAGAAATGACAAGGCCATCCCGGGACCGTCTGGGTGACTCACGGACTTCTGGTGGATTCTCAAGAGAACCCTCTTAGTACAGCGGTCCACCGTGGCGGCCCACTTCCTCTTGGCCTCCTCCTCCTCCTCCAGCAAGCACCGCCTCAGGTCCTGCTTCTCAGCCTTGCTCAGGGTCCTGTCCGAGGCAGGACGCACTAGCTGGGTCAGGTTCAGGTGGCTGTACAGGCTGCGCTCCACCACGTAGGTGACATTGAGCTCGCTGACCGCGGGGCGCCCGCGCGCCCTCCTGCCGGGGCCGCCGCAGCCCCCGCCCCCTTTGGGTTTCTGCCGGAGCAGCTGCAGGTCGCAGGTGGCACTGTGGACGCCCTTCCTGGAGGGGCGCTGGCAGAGGAAAGCTCTGGAACATGAGTGATTAGCGTCCGTCTTCTTCAAGCGGATCTGCTTCCGGACACTCTGCACCTCCTCCAGGGACGCCAGGAGGTGGTGTCGCCGACGGTGGCTGTCATAGAAGCAGAGACCATCGGTACTTACCCCGTGGCTCAGGGACCCGAGCCCCTTCTTCATCTCCCCCTCGGTGAGGGAACGGGACACCTTCTGGGCCTTGTCGTCTTCCGGATACGAGAAGAATGTCCCCATCTTCTTGGGGGGCTTTATCAGGCCCCGGCTCTCTCCTTTGCTGAAGGTTTTGACCAATTTGCGGCCGGCACCCCAGGTGTCCAGGCTACTGGACGATGGAGAAGTGGTGAGAGAGTCTGAATCATCTTCTGGGGGTTTGTCAGGAGAAGCATCAAAGAATAAGGGCTTCTTGTGCACGCCGGAGTACAGGGCGGACCTTTCATCTGGGACCGGGGAATTCTCAAACACCTGTTCCTCCCCGCCTGGAGGGAAACACACACACACACACACACGGTGAGGGGCTCCTGTCAACACACCCTTGCATTCTCACAGACTTGTCTTTAGATCCCCCAGTCCCCGCAAGAAAGCAGCTAGTCCAGCCAGCCAGCACAGCCAGTACAACCCGCTTCCATAATCACTTACCTCCCATAAACCTGGTTCCTGCTTACATAAATGAATATAAAAAAGAAAATAAACTGAGCCAATAAATGGTTTCATGCAAGGTTAATGTTAAAAGGTTTCAGATGTGTTTTCTCTCCCTCCTCCTCCTCCCGGTGTCTTTGTAGACCAAACACCTTCATAGACCTATTAAAAATGCCACTTGGAAACTCTAAGCCCATCTATAACACAATATTCCTTAGGATTTAACGATCATTATCCTCCCGTTTGTCAGTGCAGTCCTCGGAAGCTAAGAATCAGAATCATTCTCCCTTCTGAAAGGTGCTCCTGTTGATCTGGAGGGCTTTTTACAGTCAGAGTGTGATGAATGCCATGTGGCTGACAGCAATTTTTTTTATTGGTACACGTGCCATTTAAGTAATTAAACCACCAAGGGAGAAGTTAGGGTGAAGAAGCACCATAAAGGGTCATAGCCTGCAAACGCAACTGACAAATGGTCCCTGCTTGACAGGCTGAACACTAAAAGCTGGGGAACTGGATGATCCAAGCCAGGCATTCCCATCGACGCAGGCCCTGCTACAAAGCGGCAAGGGCGTTTAAGGGCCTGGACACGCAGGCAGCCTCATGGAGTGTTCCATTTCGTCTCAAGGATTCCAGCTCTTGAAGCCTTCACTGGAGCCAGGTATCCAGCCAAGCCTTTCAGAGCCCAGTGGAAAGGTTTGGACTTGCTGGCAGGAAAACTGAGTTCTTTTCTGCGTGTGTTATGTGAACAGATGTGAGAAAAGAAGTAGGTCAAACTCTGGGTGTAGTGATCCTAACTGGCTCTTGTCCCTTTAATTATCAATATAAGGAAACTTTTGAGCACTGCGGCTTCTTGCCAGCTGAATTGTAAAGAGGAAAAAATACCAAGTTCCTTGGAACAGAAGGATGGCACTAAATATACCATCTGGGACGAGGGTGCCAGTGTGTGGCTAAATGTCAGTGATAAAGGAAAAGGACAGCTCTCTCCAGGGTGGGGTAAAGATGAGTGACTGGTAACAGGCTTTTAAAGTTCCAGAAATTTCTTAATTTTTCCAGCTGATGGAAATTACAGTTAGAAATATAAAGAGTGAAAAAGCACTGCTGCTATTAAATACAGCCCAAGACTGACTTTGAGGTCAAGGAGATAGTGGTGGGGAGAGAGAGACTAAAAACATATCCGGTTCAAAGTTCTCCACAATCTGCAGCACAAATATATTCACTCGAGAATTATTCTTGGATCTTTCAAGGAAGTTTAAAACCCAGGGCTATGGTTCTGATGGACACTGATCAGACTAGAATGCTTCCTGTTCCCTCTTCAGGACACCTGGCTAATGTGGACTAGAGACCAAGCAGCCATATGTTGCTGGAAGTAAAATACGGCAACCTCTTCCAGATACAATCTACCCTCCACTTCCAGGGGTGAAGTGATCAAGTTGAAAGGCACAGCCTGGGGACAGCGGCAGCCCAATAGCAGCTGCTCCCTAAAAATAGTCCAATAACGATCATGACTTCACATTTAGCCCAAGTATCCATGGAGGTGTGCAAAGGTCCTTAAGGTCTTAAGAGGATATGGGGACATTAAGGACCTATCACTCAGAACTGTTCTGGAAATTTTCCAGATTCTGTATTTGGGATTGTCATCAGATTCCGATACTTCCGTGTCACGTATGAGTTTGGAACCAGCTGGTTCACACATGCCCATGACATACGTAGCTACACTTCCTGGTTCTGGCACGTCAGTATCTGGTAAAAAGCCTGCAGGGAAACAGGGCAAACAATTCCAAAGAGGACACCTTAGCCTGTGCTGTGGGCAGTTCCCATGTGGTAAGGGTTCTTCCATCCTTGCCAGAGCCAAGGCCTGAAATCCCAGTCCATATTGGAGTCCTTGGGGTTTAGGGTATTACTTCTCCCATTCACCTCTGACTTGAAAGTACAACCATCATACTGGAAGAACCACCACCAAGATGTGCTCAACTTCACCATCATCTGGTGTATGAGTTGCTTCTTGCTCAGTTGAGATGAGAGTAGGTCATTTTGATAGGAGGAAGGAGGTAGGTATGAGATGACTTAAAGCCAAAAACACAGATTCTAGCTCTGGCCATGCCACTCACTGTCTCCACTACCGTGGACAACTACTTCACCTCTCTGAGTCTGTTTCCTCACCTGTAATAATGCCTACCTGTATTTATTTTATTTTAATGGCCATGCCATGAAGCTGGTAGGATCTTAGTTTCCCAACCAGGGATTCAACCTGGACCACAGCAGTGAAAAGTGCCAAGTCCTAATCACTTGGACCACCAGGGAATTGCCAAGGCCTACCTATTGTAGTAATATCTATTATAAGGATATCGAGAGGATAAAATTAAATGAAAAGAGATAGGTAAAGGAACTTTGTATGCAGAACAACACTGTACAAAAGCTAGTGATTCATTAGCAGGTTACAGGTAAACTGGAGTAATGAAGGAAGGGAAAAGACACAGAAATGACTGGATAAAGGGCACTGCCCTGGCCTGTAATGTTATATTCTCTGGGGTCACCCACACACCAGATAAGGACTCACTACTCTAGTTACAAGGGTAAGCCTGAGTGACGAATTATAACTCTCTGGGCTTTTCCAAGACTCCAAAGCTGAGGAGTGAGAGATGGGGTGGGAGCAGAGAGCACACCCAGGATCTAGAGGAGTCAGGCTGCTCAGACTTAATTCCAGGGCTCTGTCCAGCTGGCCCGGTGACCATGAGTACATTACTTCCCCTCTTTGTGTCCATCTGAGTTTCCTCATTTCACAAATGAGGGCAGCATCAGTGTCTGCCTCTGGTGAGTATTCTGAAGATGACATATTACAAGGAGCTGTAAGATGACATATTACAATAAAATGTGAAGTGTTTAGGAAAGCGGCTGGCACACGGAAGGCTCTCAGGAAATGCTCGTTATTATTCAGACAACTTAGTATTGGCACAGGCATGCGGAAATCAAAAGGATCAACTCTTTGAAGGTCCAGGGGCGGACCTGAAGGAGGGTTTGTGGGGACTATGAATCTCTCCTGGAATTACCATGCAAAAGACACCCAGATGCAACCCTGGAATTAAACAACTCAAAGTATAAGAAACTGGCGATAAAGCAGATAGTGTCTCTTTCCCTGCTTCTCTCGTCTCCTTCCCCTTTCCTTTCAATCTCCACTTTCCCATAATAACCCCCTGGCCTTCAATATTCTAATTTATTAAAACCAATAAATAATTCTATCAAACAAAAAATTTCAAAACACNAAGAAACTGGCGATAAAGCAGATAGTGTCTCTTTCCCTGCTTCTCTCGTCTCCTTCCCCTTTCCTTTCAATCTCCACTTTCCCATAATAACCCCCTGGCCTTCAATATTCTAATTTATTAAAACCAATAAATAATTCTATCAAACAAAAAATTTCAAAACACCAAAAACAGCAACAGAAACCCTCATCTATGTAAATACAGGGGAATTCAGTTCCCTCCAAGGTGCGATTTGATTTAGGTACAACAAAAGAGCCTTTACAATGGCATTTTTAAAAATCTACATGTTAAAATTTTGAACTTCCCCACAATGTCAATGTGACATTTTAACAAGTGACGTGATTTTAAAAAGAATAAAAAAATTCTTTCTAGCATTTCTTTCAATCACTAATTGTTTCCCCAACAGGAAATCTTACTCTTGTAACTTTTGGGGAGACTTTTACAAGGTGCTGCAAATGCACTTTACTAACAATAAGAAAGACAGACATGGTTGAGATTTAAACTGTCATAATTACACTTCAAAGGTTAACTATTCAATATAATAAATCTAAGTTCATGTCCCTTTTGACATTATGGCTTCATCTGATGAGTGGCTTGGCCAGGAACCTGGCTCTTAAAGCACTTAGAATGGGAGGTCCTTAAAGCCTCTTTGGAACTGAGACTTGAGATCGTTAACAGGAAGAAGAAATCACCCCTCAGAGATCTGAAAGGACATTAAGTGCTTTGTTAGATGTTTGAGGTGGAGATACATTAAATTTGGACTAAATTCACTGGGTGAGAACCATAGTCCTTTAGGAGCTGAGGCTCACACTCAGAAGATGTTCTAAACTAAAAGTTTATATAAAATGTATAAGGTCCAAATGAAAGCTGGACCACATCTTGAGAAGATTTCATTGCCATACGCTGGCCACGCCCCATCTTTGTAATATTTAAATAACTAAGCCTCCGGAATGCTGGAGGCCAGGATCCTACATTCCAGAAGGTACTCAGTGCTGCCTTGCTCACATGCAATCCCAAATTCCCCCTCTGCCAGCCTCAGCCAGAACCCATTTTTCCACTTTCATATTTTCTACTGAGAGATGGACCCCAGATGACTTGCTCTGGAACAAGTAGGGCAGAGTTTGCTTTGTTACCTTCTGTGCTGGGCTTTTTCATTTCTTCCACCCTGATGAGTTTCTTTCTCACTCTGCGAGTGGAGTTTACCAGCTTGTGTAACCTCTTAAACTTCACCGACTCCTCGGTCTCATCCTCCGACTGTTCTCTTGACTGGCAAAGAAACAAAGGAAAAGTTAATCAGATAATTGCTGGGCGGAGCTCTGCCTCTTCGCCAGTCTGAACTCTGGCAGCTCTGCAGCTGAACTTGGGGCACCAACAAAGCCGCCCAACAGGTTCATAGAGAGACACGTACCATCATCTTAAGGTCTAATTTGGTGGAGAATTAAGTCCTAGGCATCCCCACACACACCGATGGCCTGGCCTGGCCTGGGGTGCATTTGTCTCAATGAATTCCCGGTTCTCTTTGAGAGAGCTCCGGCAGGAAGCTCCCCTAGGCAGGCCCTGTAATTCCAGTTACACTGCTGTGCTTTGGGCCAGCCTCTCCACTGCCTGGCCCATCAGGGCTTGCTGTTTAACATGGTCATCGACTACTTCTCCAAACCCAGATTCTCTTGACTTGTTCCAGTCCTCCCCGAAAATCAAAAACAGCAGGGCAGGAAAATGGAAGAGATGCAAAAAGCCATCCTCGGTCCCATTTGTGGGGACTGTCTCCCATCCCTCCTTCCGCCTCTCCCAGCTCCTTCCAAGAGTTCCCAAGGAGAGCCTGGGGAAAGAGCCTGCATTCCTCCACGAGGGACAAGGGAAAAAGCTGACCTTTTCAGCCATATAGTCCAGTCCATATTCCCCAGCATCCCATTTCAGTCCTGCAGTGATTCAAGAATGCTCAGCCCAGCTGTTTTCCCTCAAGTATCAAACATTACAGAGAGGGGAAAAAAAAGTCTCTGCAGCAATGACCCAAGTGAAAAACAATCCTTTCCTTGTGAACAAAATGAGGCTTTCGTTTCCAAGTCAGCTCCAACATTCAACAGGCAGCTTCCTCTGTTTTATCTGCTCAAAATGTGGATAAAGCTAAAGAAGGCTTCAAGTCAATGGACGTGCTGCCCGGGCCGGGCGCGCCAGCATCCTCGGGGGCACAGAGCCGGGCGGAAGTGCGCAGCCTCGGCATAGCCCAGGCCGCTCCAAGCTGCTCCAGCTCACCCCACGCATCCTGCCAACAACCTTTCCTCGGTTCCCTCCAACCTAGCTCGATGACACAGGGGGGAGAGACATGCCTCCAACCAAAACCAAACCACGTCTCCAAACCCGAGTCTAATACGGAGACCTCCCCACTTCGAAGAAATGCTCTCACGAATCCCAATTTTATAGAAGCTAAATTGGGAAGCAAGAGTGAGCAGAGAACAGTTCAAGAGGAAATGAGGTAGGGATTCTAGTAATTATTCAGGCAGAAAAATAGTGTCTGCTGTGAGTCCACAAATATTTCTGTAAGCACTCTGGCCCTCCGTCAGGGATATATGACCCACTTCCTGGCCTCTGCCTTGGCCCTGGGGTTCCCAGCATTGAGCCATTGTACTTTCTCCCTGTAAGACTATAAGTAAACCATTCACTCCTTAAAGAATAATTATTGTAACCCATGAAACGGCAAGTCATCAGGAGAGGGGTATTTCTCAGACTTTCCTTCTGTGAAGTATATCAGTGCACATCCCAATTCTCTAAAAAAAAAAAAAAAAANACTTTCTCCCTGTAAGACTATAAGTAAACCATTCACTCCTTAAAGAATAATTATTGTAACCCATGAAACGGCAAGTCATCAGGAGAGGGGTATTTCTCAGACTTTCCTTCTGTGAAGTATATCAGTGCACATCCCAATTCTAAAAAAAAAAAAAAAAAAAGGCCTAGGTGAAATGTTGCATACACATTTCAGAATTAAAGTTAACTGCTGGTAATGAAAAGTAGAAATTAGGCCCCCAGATAATCGTGGAAGGAGGATATATTGCATGCTGGCCATCATACTTAATGCATTTGGTCTAAAGCTTAAAAGGTAACACATTAAAATAAAATAATAAGTACAGCTTCTACTACATAATTGTCTGATTGGAACTTTACTTTTTCTTGCATGACTTGCTGGTGTATGATGGGACAGTCAGACTGGTCAACCAGAGGAATGAGAACTTGGTTAACCCCTCATTCTGGGTAATCAGCACCTGAACAAAACCACAGTGCATGGAATTACACATAAACAGTGAAAAACATTCTGCCTCCTTGACGTCTCTCAAAAACCAAGTACTTCTAATAGAAGAGTCAGCATTTGACCACAGAAAGTTTCTGCACCTACAAATCTAGACGGTCTATAACCCTCACATTAAAATTCTAAAGTCACGTGGAAATGAAATAAGCATGTGTGTGTGTGCGTGCTAAGTTGCTTCAGTCGTGTCCAACTCTTGTGACCCTATGGACTGTAGTCCGCCAGGCTCCTTTACCCACAGAATATGGACTGTAGCCCGCCAGGCTCCTCTGTCCAAGGGATTCTCCAGGCAAGAATACTAGAGTGGGTTGCCATGCCCTCCTCCAGGNTGTGTGTGTGTGCGTGCTAAGTTGCTTCAGTCGTGTCCAACTCTTGTGACCCTATGGACTGTAGTCCGCCAGGCTCCTTTATCCACAGAATATGGACTGTAGCCCGCCAGGCTCCTCTGTCCAAGGGATTCTCCAGGCAAGAATACTAGAGTGGGTTGCCATGCCCTCCTCCAGGGGATCTTCCCAACCCAGGGATCGAACCAGTGTCTCTTACATCTCCTGCATTGGCAGGCAGGTTCTTTACTACCAGCACCACCTGGGAAACCCCAAAATAAGCACCAGTTGTTCATAAGCAAGATTCAGGAAGTTACATCACAGAATGACTATCACTCATACCTAGCTTGGGGTTGCTGGTGGCGGTGTGCATAGGGGTGGGAAGGGGAGTAAAAAGAGAAAGAGGATCTGGAAAGGGACAATACAAAAATCTTGAGTCATAAAGATACAAATCACTTGTAGGAAACACACTACCGGAAGGAAATTTTCAGGAAGAAATCAAAATAGTTAAACCAGGACAACAGATTTAAAGGCAATGACATCTCCCCATCCCCACCAGCTCTATTTTCCTCTTCTCAAATTCACTGGGATGAAAAAGAACACATTCCAGGTACTTATTTCATTACTTTCACATGTTCCATCTATTTTTTGAGAAAGAACTCTTCAGAATTTTGAATTATTATTTTTATTTTTCTTGAAAAAAAAAGTTTGGAGGCATTTGCCACTGACAAATCACAAATCATGGCAACCAATAACTTTCTTTGCAGTAGCATGCTCGGGGATACTAGACAAGACAGATGACGCAGCACTATTTATATGAAGAGAAATGTAGGATAAAATCAGTCATTCAAGAAATTTATGTATATCTTATTATTATCATTTTTAAAATAGAAAATCTCCTCTTTGTGAGACCAGAAGTCACTGGAGGTAAACAGTATATCCCAAGGATGCTTTTTATTGAGAGAGGTGTTGACTTCTCACTTCCTCCTGGGTCCAGAGGAAGAAGAGTTGTGAAATATTTGTCTTAAAAAAATCCTCTCCAGCTGTTTCAACATAAAGACTCTGTAAACGGCATGCATTTTTCTTTTAAACTAGGCGGTAAAGCTTAAATTCCTCATTTCATGTTTCTCCTTTTAAATACGCGTGTGCCACTTCCGAAATGTTGGAAAAAAGAGACTTGTCTTTTTATTCAGAAAATACACCCCCAGAAATGTACGTGTGAGACGGGGGTGTGAGAATCTCCTGTAAGTTTTTTAAAATTAAGAAATAGATATGTGTATATAAAGGAAATCCTCATACTTAGAGGAATTTTGTAGAAGATGAAGGAAATCTGCATTGAATATAAAATGAATGACTGATTCCAAGAAATAGACTCAATGCTATTATAAAACCAGGCTTTAAATAAACTAAAGAGAAAAAAAAACAACAGTATATGTTTATACACATTCAAACACAAGATGGTATTGCCTACCCTCCCTGTCTTGGCCCAGGTCAGAGTACTAAAATAAACCTTAATTTGACCAGATTCTAAATTAGAAGGTGGAAACTCAATCATCTGTATACAATCCTTCACCTCTAAACCTTTAGTAGAAAAGGCAATAGATTTATCCCACCAGAGGATGTGGAAAAGTGGATTTACAATATTGTAAATAGAAACATTTGATTTCCAACCTCCGTCTTGCAGATTTTTCCACCAGAAAGCCCATATGGCTCAACTTTTAATTACTTTGGCTAATGCTATATGTAGTAATTCTGTGGTGAATGCTTAAGTGTTTCATTTCTGGTTTCCATGGCAACATTACATCAGATTGCAGACAGCTGGCTCCACAGTTTTAAACCATAACAAATTGACCAAGCCAAGGCACAAAACTATAGCTGCTTTAAAGAGAGAGTACACCATTCTCCCGCCAGGGTACTGAATGAGGAGACTATGGGGCCCGTTTGGCTTGCAACAGAGGGTGGAGCCTCCCTCTTTCTCAGCTTCTTTTGGAATATGTGTGTCCTTGACACATCTGCAATGTTCTAATGGGAAAGACACGGAGCCAGCGTGGAGAACTTTTTATAACACAGCTACATTAAGGATAATCAGAAAAAAAGGGAACACAATTAATAGCATCTGTAAATACAAAACTGCGTGTGCAGGAGCAAACTGAAAGCATGGCCTTACTGATCAAACTGAAGCCTGTCACTGCAGGTCGTAACAGATGCTTCACTTGCCCCTGACCTTGTAATAAACAGTTCTCACAAACGGTGATGCGCTAGAACAAATGCTTTCCAAAAGCTGCGTGGCAGAGTCCTGCAGGCAAAGCAGTAACCTCTTGTAATAAAGGCTAATCCGAACCTGCACGGAGCAACTTGCACCGAGAACCCTTTGGGGGACCGCTGGAGACCTTGCTGAGCATAGGATTACAACCGTTCCTTCTGCAGAAACATACTCACTCAGCTTGCTTCCCCAGTTCCAAACATGTCCCAACTAAGTCAACGAATCTCCCCCGGAGCCAGGCAGGGAACATTACATTTATGCACTCCTGAAAAGTATTCTGAAATTGGCAAGGTATTCGCCTGTGAAATTCACACGATGTCAATGGTTCTAAACCTTCATGTTAGGAGAAAGAAACCGATCTTCTTCCGGAGAAAATTCGTTTGCAACACTGCCTGAAGCCAAGTCTTCCGCGTGAAAAGCCTCCGCGAGTGGCAACTAAGCTCCCAACCCATGTACACCCAACCCCTCGTATCCTGCTTTATTCCCAATAATAATCACTCCTCTCCCCCCAAAACCTATGCCTTAGTCTTGAAAAGCTAGGAAAGAATGCTCTGGGTTACAAGGTAGGGAAGTAAGGGACTAGAAGGAAGAATCAAGAGGAACTTGATTAGGAAAGGGGGAAGCACCATAGTCAGGAATGATGAGAAAAGCTTTTACTTGAAGTGACAGAAGCACAGGCCCCCCCCCCCCCAGCATGAAATGAGTCCAGCAAACTTACCGGCTTCGGCATTGAGCAGGCCTCGGGGGTGATGCTGAGCGTGTCCGGGACCCCCACCCCCTCCCCACTCGGAGTGCGTCTTCACTCCGGCTCGACCCCTCCGTAATCGCAAAGTGATGGTGAGGCTCTCCCGGACCATGCTCCCTGGGAGTTACATGATCGGGCAGGCTCCGCGGGACAGCTTACGATCCGAAGAAGAAAGTGAAGACACTGGTTTCAATTAGCCGCTTGCTGCCTGCTGACTGATCTCCCAGTTCCTCGCTCACTGCATAACTTGTAAGAAAGGCAGAAGTCATCAGCTCTAAGCAAATCTCCTATTCACCACAAGGAAAAAAGGGAGTGTTGTACGTGGCAAACAATCCCTGTTTTCACTGACGAAGGCTCCCTGACCTCCTGCTGGCCTCCAGTTCCTTAATTACTGTCTATGGAATTCCAGAAAAGAAAAAAAAAGAACGCGAGAATCTGAGCAAGTCCGGGACAAGGACTCACCCTCACAAGCGACTGAGCTGAAAAAAGATCTCTTTCGCAGATAAGTCTTCTCAACACCCCCTGAAGGGAGTCCTGGCGGTTGAAAATAGACACCTTCCAAAGGCTATTTTTGAAACTCCTGAATTAAAACTTATGATTGTGGTTTTTCTCCTAAAGTTGTCACTTTCTGTCTCTCTCCCTGCTTTTTATTCTTTCCGTTTTAGCCACTAGAGTAAATGTAGGACGTTTCTCCTTCACTGATGCTTCTAAAACTGTCTTACCTGTTTCAATGATCAGCTGTTTCGGAGCAGCTGAGTTCTCTTGGATTCTAAAATTTGAGCATGGGGACTCTGTCAAAAGATGGTCATTTAATTTTCTCAGGGCTGTCTAGGGAGTGACATCACATGCTGCTACTTAAACAGAACATCATTTCAAAAGGCAGGACTGAAAACCCCTACGAAGAATCCAACACATGGGCTGCAGGCCATGTCTGTATTTTCAGGGCTAAATTCGCTCAGTTGGGGAAGTCATGTATTCCCATTGCAGTCAGAGCTGCTCACTCCTAGGTGCCTCTCCCACCGTGCAGATCTTTATTTACACTATGCAAGGGCCGCCCCCCTTCTTTTTGAGTCATCACATAGCAGAGATCCCAGGGCGGGTACCACTGGCCACCAGAGCTCCTTTTCCTGGGCACCTTTTCTGTTCTCCTTCCTTGGATGCCTTGGGTTTCTCTCACTCTGCATGAGGATTTCCCAGGTGGCGCTAGTGGTAAAGAACCTGTCTGCCAATGCAGGAGACATAAGAGACTTGGGTTCGATCCCTGGGTGAAGAAGATGCCCTGGAGGAGGGTATGGCAACCCACTCCAGAATGCTTGCCTGGAGAATCCCCTGGACAGAGAAGCCTGGTGGGCTACAGTCCATAGGATCACAAACAGTCGGACATGACTGAAGCGACTTAGCACTCACACATGTACTCTTCACGAAACTCCCTTTCCCTGAATTTTTCTGCCCTCCAAAAGTGTCTCCTCTCATCATTTATGGAACTTTCTTCCCTAGGCTACCTCTTCCCAATTTCACAAAGCCATTTCCCTGATGCCCTCTCTGGCTTCACATACGCCCCCTTCCCACCACCATCTGGGAAGCCCCATGTGTACCACAAATGGTGACAGGGGCTTTCCCAGTGTCAGACTTCAAACACCTGGATTTATCAAACGCTCGCAATTCCCAGGCTCTGGGCTAAGGCTCTGCATGCATGACCTGGTCTCCCAGATGGTAAATGGCAGAGGACGACTGGGATGCTTCACGGCTTCCCTCCTGCACCACCCTAACTCTAGCAGGGCTTTCTTCACCCAAGGCTGACAACCACACTGCATGCAGTATTGTGCTTAGAATCCCTTAAGGCTGTCAGCAGACATCTCACTCGAATTTCTCTGTCATTTCATGAAAACTAAGAAAATGTGTACGCCCCAAAGATGGTGGGGAAACACTCCTCGATGCTGGAGCTAGAATAGCCTGGGATTAATTTCCAAGTCCTCCAGAAAATCCCTCCACTTCTATGGGGTTTGGTGTACCTCCACGTACATTTAGTCTAGTAACATTTGTCTTAAAGTGCTGTTGTTTTTACAAATGGTGTACACAACTGCACATAACTGACCCCTGGAGCTCGGTAATAAGTGCTTATTACATTTGCATTCTCTCTATTGCTGATCGGAATTCAAACAAGACCTATTTTAATTCTTACAAACTGCTGTTTTAGCTGCCCGTGTAGATAAGCAAAGGCAAGGAAAACACATGAAAGCACGTGATGATGGCCAACGTTTGAGGCTGAGTCTGAGCAGCTTGGGATGCACAGATGATTCTGAGTGGCACTCGGAGCCAGAACACAGGAGTCCCAGCGACACAGGGTGAGGTCCCCTTTAAGCCACTTGTGAACTATCATTTATAAAATAGGCAGTGGCAAGCCTCCTCGGATTCCTGAGAAGATGAAGGGAGACCTTGACTAGGAGGGGAGCCCGTTAGGTTGCAAAGCCTCTACAATGTAAGACTGCAGGAGCCAGGCGTTGACGAGCCAGGTTCTGGGAGGCCGCGGAATGATAGGCCCTATCTCCTCTTTGTCCTCACAGTGGCCTCCTACTCCTTACTCACCTTTTTAAATGGCGACAGGAGAAATCAGATATTTATGGAGATACTTCATGTGGAAAGCCACGGTACAGGGTGCCCATGGTGGGCCTTTGGCAGATAATCCATGCACAATCCGAAGAAGCTGAGACTCTCCAGCCCCATAGCTCCCAGCTCTTGCTCTGTATTAGAGGAAATCTCAGGATATTTGAAAAACTAGGCTGAGCCAGGCCACTCTTGGGATGTTTCTTGGTGGAAGCAAGAAGGAAACAGGGCGGATCCACTTCACGAAGGAGAAGCATCGCTGGTCCTGCTCGCTGAGTAGTGCACTTGAACTTACCCAGCACACAAGAGGTATGCAAATTTGCAGAAGACAGATTTGAGCACCTGATTCCCACCCTAAGGGAATGCTCTCTAGGTCCCCAGAGCAAAGTTCAAAGGCCATATTGTGAAACGTAGGCCTGCACGGTCAGAGCTCTCATCTCCAGCGTCTATGTATGCTGTGCTCAGCTATGTGGATCCTGTGTGGGAACAGCCAGCCACAGCAGCTGGTTCTCATCCTCCGACCTCTCACAGCACCCCAGACACCCCATCTCTCGTGTGCCTGCCCACCTCTGCACTTGCAGGTTGCTTCCTGGGATGATCTCTGCCTGCCCCATCTACTTCCCTAGCTCCTGCTCATCCTTCAAGATTCAGTTCATGTGTCACCTCCTCTGGAAAGCCTTCCTGGCCTTCTTCCTCATCTTCCGTATGCCAGGTGGTTGCACAGCAGCCAACAGAGTATCTTGGGACTGAGCTCAGTATATTATCACACTATTATTAACCCTTCACTAAACTTCAAGATGACAAAGAGCACTGTCATTTCCATTTCTCTGTCTGTATTTCAGCAACATTTACTGTTTATTAACACATGATCTATTTTTCATTAGAAATTTTGGAAAATATAGATATAGGAAAAAAGAAAATGCTTGTATTTTCCTAATCAGAAACATCAGTGATATTTTGGCTTATTTCTTCGTGTGTGTGCACATATGCACACACACACACACACACACACACACACACACACACACACACACACACACACAATACACCTCTGTTACTTTTTTTAAAACAAACAAAAAGAATGACCTTGTGATCTTTAGCAGCTCCAGCCCCCACAGTCACAGTCACTATTAAGGTCCCCAAAGCCTCCCTCAGATGAACACAGGTGTGAACAGAAACAAAGTGCCCACTTATAATTGTGACCCTCTTTGAGAGGCATTGTTGCTTTCAAGGTTTCCTTTGGAGAAACACTGGGGTTCTCAGTGCACACTGCTCAAACTGTTTTATAAGCTGTTTTTAAAAATTAATATGTTTTGAATGTCTGCTGACATCAACAAATATTTAGCAAATAAAATATAACACTGCATTAATGATTCAATGGTATTCAGTCATAGATACCTACTATAATTTACTTAAATAATGCTCTCAATCACTGGAACATTTGCATGTTTCTAATTTTTCAGCATTTTATAATGCTGAAATACTCTGATGAACACTGTGTCATAAAATTTTCAATGTGTCTAGTACATCGTTTTTTTTAGAATAAGTGATTAGATTGTTGAATTGATGGGTAAAGAATGGGCATATTGCTAAGTCTTTTGATACATATTAATTTGCTCATAAGAAACATTTTATTATTTTAAATTCTCACAAGGAGTATAGAAAGAATACCCATTTCTGCACTCAATTGCCAACACTGAACATCACGATAGTCTTTTCCATTTACACTAGGTATTTCCTGATTGGAATCAATGGATGGATGTACTGATTCAAAACATTAGAAAGGGAAAAGAATCAAAAGTACATGAGTAAGCTGGCTTGACCTGGACTTACACAGGTTATAATCTAGAAGTCTGGGGGTAGGAAGGTCCCAAGAGAAACTGGGGTTCAGAAATGGGTGAACTCACTTCTGGTTGGGGAAACTGAGACATGCTTCAGTGAGGGGACAGGGACTCGCCACGGCTTTGGGGACATTTCCAAGTTCCTGTCTGAGCCTAAAAGTCCACTGTTGACATGGCTCCCACTGACCTCACATGCCTGCCTATCTGGACAGTCAAAGAAGAGCTCAGCTGACGCTGCTCCCTTTATAAACAACATGTGACACTGATCAACAGCAGCTTCGCGGCTCTCCTCTTCTCCAAGCTGGATTTCCTAATCCCTCCAACATGCCTGGTCTCCCTCCACGGGCCAAAGGAGTGATGCATTTGAGGTCACTCCCTACCTTCGGGGCAGTATACTGGCTCTGGCTGGGACTTTCATATCAGCATCCTAGTCGTCATCGTCCGGCCACGGCGGGGGCCTTCTGGTCGCCGCCATCCAGTTAAGGCGCTATTCTTTATGTTGACAGAAAAGTTCATTTCACTTTGTGAAGAAGTTAGAATTACTTTCAAAAGTGTTTATGAGTTGTCAGAATAACTATATAAAATATGCAACACATTGTGGGTTTTCCCCCCCCCCTTATTTCACAAAGGAGTCAGGGGAGGACTCATCTGTGTAGCAAGAAATATTTTGTTCATTAGCTGGTGACATCATTGTCCTCTGAAATGAAGAGATTTTAGTCAGCATATGGAAAAAAAGATGAAATTCCATGCTTCTCCCAGAGGTGCAGTGTAACACTGAAATAATCTCTCTGGCAGTTTCAAAATTAACTAGTTGTCGCCAGATTTGAAGGCGGAGGAGAAGGAGCAGAGGAGGAGAAGATAATTACATGATACTCATATTTGTATAAAGTATGTGAGAATTTGAGGTACTGTTACCATTCCCTAGAGGCAAAGGCTTGTCAGCACTTAATTCATTGAAAGAAACTATTGAAAAACCATCTATAAAGCCAAAGGAATGACGAAGGGATACTACAATCCCCAATAAACTCTCTTCTTTTGCTTAAAACTCACAAACTCTAAACTGCTTTTAGTTACCCCCAAATAATGTTGCTACTTTCACTGTTAAGGAAGGAAGAAAATATAAGATCTCAGGAATCTTACAGCCAAGTCTAGGGAGATTTCAATAACAAGTAAGCTCACCCATCATGATTCTGCGAGTTTCCATGGAGCAGAGAAAATGCCTTTCCTTCTTGTGAAAGGAATTGGGGGAAGAGAGATGTTAAGTGACGGAAAAGGAACAGACTTCCCCTTCATTCTGTAAATCTTTGGAAGATTTGACTGCTTGAAATTACGTCACCCCGCCCACAGGTCAGAGACTCCTGCTGGTCGTACAAAATAAGGAAGTTGAGATGAAAAAGTTATGGAAAGGTAGGCAACAGATTTATAGGTCTCTCTGTAAAGAGTGGGAGAGTGTTACCCAAAACACATCCATGGTGTCAGGCACACTGAAGACTAAAGCCAAACACCAAACCCACTCATTCCCAAGTGCCTTCAATTCTCACACAGCCCATGCCATGGATAAAGGATGATTCCGAGCAAGACTGCCAACTAGGGCAATTACATAGGCGTTTGAGGCTCTAGTTTCTAGAGCTGATGGAAGTTTTCATCCCAGAAGCGCTAAGTCTCCCAAGGGACTGGGTGGTGTTTGCAAAGTCACATTGCTTTTATGGCATCTTAGACAAACTGATTCATGGATCAGGCATGATGACTTCTTGGACAGGGCTGCTAAACAACCTTGACTAGGCACATGACGATGTAAAAATACGGAGAACTGATGGAGCCTGCATGGCAACGGAGGGAAGGTGCAGACACCAAGTTCTTTCCTCTGACCCACACTTAGGCCACCAGTCAGCATGGGCATCTGCTGGAGGTGGAGGCAGGTGGGCCAACAGTGCCTCCCAGAGTCATGATCTACGACCTTCACATACTTCTCCTTACATTTGTTGAATAAACAATAAGTACATTTACTTCCAAACAGAAGAAATCTTGGCTGAATCCTTAGAAAATGAATCAGTTAGAGCTAGAAAGGTTGTTTGTGGTCATCTAACTGGCAAAACAATCAGGTCATGATGACTGCTGAAAGCTAAATCACAGAATATCCTTCCCACAAGTAACAAAATGAGCAACGGTGCCCTAAAAAACACAATTACTAAAAACTGGCAAAAATTCTACACCAGGAGCATCCAAAGATATATAACCTAACATATTAAACCTCAGAACTACATGATCAAGCTAAGAAACAAATTTCCAAAGACACAGAAAAGGAAGTAAAGTGTGTGGCCTTCTCTATCTTCTGCTTAGGAGCAGCAGAAACTGCTTCAGGAGAGGAATGAGTGAAAAGATGGAGAGTCAAGTGTAAAGCTGGTCTCGATTGGAATGCAGCCTCTAGGAATTCACCAGGGATGGGAGGCATGAATTAAAAGCAGGCTGGCTCTGGCAGACCCATTCCCCTAACCTTAAGCAAGCAACGTGAACAGTGATGCAGATCGTTCAGCAAACTCTTAGCAGGCGGAAGTCTGAGCCCAGGTATCCAAGTGAAAACCACATTCCACCTTAGTGTGGTTTTCCCCCTCCTCGGGCTCTTACGTTAGGCTATAGCAACAGCAGGGTCTTCCCAGGTGGCTCTAGTGGTAAAGACCCCACCTCCCAATGAGAAGACACTGGAGATCAGGGTTCAATCCCTGGGCCAGGAGGACTCCCTGGAGAAGGAAGTGGCAATCCACTCCAATATTCCTGCCTGGAGAATCCCACGGACAGAGAAGGCTGGCGGGCTATGGTCCATAGCGTCACAGAGTCGAACATGACTGAGTGACTTGGCATGCACACACATAGCAACAACCAACACGAATGGATCACAAAACAAATAAAGGAAAACACTGCACCATCTGACAGTATGGCAGATGGGTCAGAAAGTGATCCTCATTATACCAGAACAAATAGAAAATGTGACCTGAACTACCCAAGCATGATCAAAATGAAAAGAAATGCATGAAACCACCCAAACTGTAATAAGGAGGGGAAAGGGAGAGACGGAAAAGGCATGGACCAACACATGATTTTATCTTTGATCCCCGTCTCTCTATCAGAAGAAAACAAAACTCAAGGAACAGGAAGAAACCCTCAACAGTTGCTTCTCTTTATAAATAGTTTAAGAAGAATATGAATTAATTAAATAAGGCCTCAAAGACAAGATGAAAAACATAATGATATGAATTTTAAAACTGCAATCATATATGGAAGCAACCTAAATGCCAACTGACAGAGGAACAGATAAAGAGGTGGCATATATGTATGTATGTATGTACGTACATGTGTACACACACACACACACACACACACAGGAATACTATGCAGTCATAAAAAAGAATGAAATAATGCCATTTGCAGCAACACAGATGGGTGTAGAGATTATTACACTGAGTGAAGTAAATCAGAAAAAAGACAAATATTGTGTGGTATCACTTATACGTAGAATCTAAAAAAGATACAAATGAACTTATTTATAAAACAGAAATAGACTCATAAACATAGAAAACAAATTTCTTGTTACCAAAAGAGAAAGAGGTGAGGAAATAAACTAAGAATTTGAGATTGACATATACACACTAGTATGTATAAAACAGATAAACCTCAGGGACCTACTATGTAGCACAAGTAACTATATTATAATCTATATTGCAAGATCTTGTAATAACCTATAGTGGAAAAAAATCCGAAGAGGAATACGTGAGTAAAATGCAATCACTTCGCTGTACACCTAAAACTACCATAGTGTTGTAAATTAACTATACTTCAGTTTAAAAAAATTGCAGTCATAAGGAAATGCAGACCAAACAACCTATCACAGAACCAATCTGTAAATATTAATAAGAATGAGCAAAGAATAGAATCAATACCGTGGAAGTAAAAATATCGACAGTGAGGAAAATCTATATTATTTTCAAGGTGTCTCATGGTAAAGAATCCACCTGCTAATGCAGGAAATGAGGGTTTGATCCCTGGGTTGGGAAGATCCCCTGGAGAAGGAAACGGCAACTATTTCCAGTATTCTTGCCTGGGAAATCCCGTGGAAAGACAAGCCTGGCAGGCTACATACAACCCGCAAGGTTGCAAAAGAGTTGGATATGACTTACCAACTAAACAATCAAATCTAATTATTTTAATCCATTTTCTGATCTGATCCAAGTGTGAAGATTTACCCACCTATTCACCTAAGCCCGGGGCTCCCTGGTAGCTCAGCTGGTAGAGAATTCACCTACAATGCAGGAGACCCCAGTTCAATCCCTGGGATGGGAAGATCCTTTGGAGAAGGGAAGAGATATCCACTCCAGTTAATTCTGGCCTGGAGAATTCCATGGACAGAGGAGCTCGGCGGGCTACAGTCCACAGGGTCGCAAAGAGTCGGACATGACCAAGTGACTTTCACTTACTCACCTAAGCACACTGGCCTTGCTGCTCCCTCTTCCTGACACAGTTCTCTTCCTTTTTCTGGTGAAATACTGCTCAGTTTCAATCATCTCTTCTGGGTTTTCTACACTCCCCTCACTGAGGCCTAATGGACTTGCTGTGTGCACATCACAAGCTCAGTAGAAATATTCCAATTAAGCCCTCAATCATGCTGTCCACTTCTGTCTCTTCTTCTCAAATATAAACCCCTGTGGATAGGGACTGGCCTGTCGTGGGTATTCAATACTGTCTGCACAAAGAATGAGTGAAAGAATGTTCAAGATGGCATTCTTTCATCTACATTCTTTCATCTGGGTCAAAAGCACAGGGCAAGAAGTGTCCTTGTAGGAACTAATTATGCAATGCTATTAGAATTATATTAGTAATAGTACAGTCAACAAGATATGACAGAAAGTGTAGTACAAAGAGAAACAGGGGCAGAAAAGAGAATAAAGAGATATTTCTATAGAAATCATTTTGTGATTGGGATGTGAATTAGAATTTGGTTGTGTTAAAATACTGCTTTCCAAATGAATCCCCTTGGTGACTGAGTATAGTTCTAAGAGCTTTGATATAATGGGTAACTGTTAACTTACAGTTCAAATGAACTCTGAACAAGTGATGGGCTGCCTGTGACTTTGGTAAGTTGGCTTACGCTGGAAGTGACCCTCAGTCTGAATCTGACTCATGAACCATGATAGCATTTGGGTCTCTCACCAAGCCACCCATTATCATAAGATTTGGCATCAGAGCAGAAGATTTAATGAGGAATTAACATGAAATGAAACAAGATCATTAAGCAAGTAATGAAAATCCTCTTACCCCAATCTCCTTGAGGTTCATCCCAAAAGCAAAATAAGAAACTGGCATTGCAAATCTAAATGCCAGTCTTTAACCCACATTATATCACAAGTATCTGTATTTAGATATAATCAGCTAGCAGGGAAAATGTTGTATGTCTTGTCTGGTATTTATGCATTAGGTTGGACAGATGAAACTGCTATTTTTATAGGTCAAAAGCTAATATTTCCAGTTCACATGGCTCAGCCTGATAAAAGAAATAACAAGGAATTCCCTAGCAGTCCAGTGGTTATGATTGTGCTCTCACTGCCAAGGGCTCAGGTTCATTCCCTGGTCAGGGAACTAAGATCTCATAAGCTGCACAGTGCAGCCAACATTTTTTTAAATTGGGAAAAAAAAAAAAAAAAGAAAATAAAGATGAAGCTGAGGATGAAAGGAAAATCTTAAAAAAGAAAAGAAAAAACAGACCAGAATGTGCCTCCAAAGTCTTAAATTTTTAAAATGCTAACAATAGGTTACATAATCCTAAGATTATGTTGTGTCTGGACCTTTTGTCATTGTTTTTTTTGTTCGTGTGGTCTCTGATGTGTTGAGGAGGGTCTGCTCTCAGCTCCCTGTGACTGTACAAACCAGTGAAGACAGAGATGTTCCTGGTTCATTGCCAGGTTGTTGCCATTTAGTTGCTTGGTCCTGTGCGACTCTTCCGTGACCCCAAGGACTGCAGCCCACCCGGCCCCTCTGTCCGTGGGATTTCCCAGGCAAGAGTGGGTGGCCATGTCCTTTTCCAAGGGATCTTCCCACAGGATCAAACCCACATCTCATGCAATAGTAGACAGATTCTTTATCATTGAGCCACCAGGGAAGCCCTCGTTTGCCAAGTGCAAAGAGCCAAATTCCCAATGATTTCTGGGCCTGTGATAAGAGCAGCCCCCAACACAGGTTGATGAGCACACAGCCACATGCTCAGTCAGCCCATCTCACTGTCACAATACAGTCGTAGATAAGCTCACAACAATTAAGTTTTATTTTTCCCAGATACTAATCCTAAGTTCACGTGTGTTACTGAAATCATACCAGACCTGCAACTCAGCCCACGTACATTTATGCCTTCTGAAACAGAAAATAAACTGATTGTATGTTGGGTAAAGGCATAACCAAGTAAACACACATTATTTACATTATGCTTGTTCTGAAAACGCTAGCCATCTGCCATAACATGCAAAAGCATAAGCACTGCTACCATGTGAATGGCACGTACAAAAATAAACTTTTACGGGAACTCAAGCATTTCAAGAATGCCAGCGAATGGAAAGGCAGAAGATCGTCATACAAAGTAATAGAGCCTGGCGTTCACTGGATGTTTATTTGGTGCCATTTAATACTTGAGACACCCGTGTCGGGTAGATATACTTGGCTCGGGTTTGGAGGCACAAAGATGAAAAAACTTGCAGAGCTAATAGGTGGCAGAGCTGGGATCTGAACCCAAAGTCTGACTCACGTCTGTGAGTTTAACCAGCCTCCTTGCCTGCCCACGCTGGGCAAATGCCTGGCCTTCCCCAGGCCAGAGCCTCCTTCCTGCCTAACTCTGTTTAAAGATGATGATCTTAAGGGCTCACAGCAAACACATGCCTCAAACTTTGGCCCTTCTCCCAGGGAGAAGGCTGGGGATAGAGGGTGGTGTGGAATAAATGACAAGAAGTCGTCTAAGCCGTGGTTCTTGGTCAGCTTATGTCCAATGAGGACAAAGCTCACGTTTCTCACAGACTTTGTTACATGTCATTTCAAAAGACTGATTTTATCTCTGGTCTCACCATAAACTAGAGGTCTAAAGAATCATTACTTCTGCTCTTCTAAAGAGAATTTTAATATGTCTCTATTGTACTACCATTTCAGTTGCAAAACCACTTCTGTTAAAATTGAGGAATATTTCTTCTTCCCACCAAATAAAAAGGAAATTTATAGAAGGTATCCATAAAAGTCTGAATAGTTATCTCAAGACTTCAAGTATGCATTAAAAAACCAGAATCAATAAAAGCTATTTAGCAAGATTTAGAAAAGTGTTAATTTTTTTTTTGTGGGGGGGGTGGGCACAGCGTAACACACATGGCATAAACATGCTGTCCCAAGGCTACAGGGTACAAAAGCCCTCTGGCAAATTAAGGCTAGGTCAAACTTTTCTTCTTTCTCTTCGTCAAATCAGAAGTCAAACAAGTTGAGTAAAGCTCTTCTGTTCAAGAAATAAAGATTCAAAGTGGACATCCAACCATCCTATATTTAAGCCTAGCGAGTATAAGCGTTGAAGTTACAACAAGCAGAACCATTTTCTAGCCACAAATCAAAACTTAACTGCCAATTAGAATCCTTTTAAGCTAAAATCCATAAAGTTATGAAAAAACAAATCCTCTAGGAAAAGAGACTAAAAGAAAAAATATTAATACCATTAAAAGCAAACTAACATTTAGAAATGTAAGTTATTTTTATGCTTGGAATCTATTATCTCAAGGTAGGTAGGTTTAGTCACTAAATCGTGTCCGACTCTTGTGACTCCATAGACTGTAGCCTGCCAGGCTCCTCTGTCCATGGGATTTCCCAGGCAAAAATACTGGAGCGGGTTGCCATTTCCTTCTCCAGGGGATCTTCTCAACCCAGGGATTGAACCAGGGTCTCCTGCATTGCATACAGATTCTTTACCGACTGAACCACCGTAACTTAAGAGCAAAATGACAGTAGAAAGAAGGTCAAACGTCTTCATAATATGTTTACTGGACCTATAATGTCAACTCTAAAACTAGGTCTGTTTGAATCTTCAGTTTATGCTTTCAATAAATATTTACTCAAAGTTAGCAAAAATATGAAAATTGTATTCTTTAAAAACATTGGTACTATCTATAGGTGGGAGACAATCCTGTAAACTCATCATGTATTGTCATTAAAAAAAGGTCTTCTTTGGGAATCGGATTTCTCCAAACAACAAATCTATTAACACTAGCTTCTATTTTCTTTTGATACTTTTGTAATATAAAAACAAAACTAAAATCTCTGATAAATTTGAACTTGTGGACTTTGTCTAGAAGTTCACCCTAATAAAAGAAACATATTCAAAATAAGAATCATTTTCATTTTATCAGTTATACTTAAGAATTTTGTTATTTAGCCCTCTTTTAAAAACTCTGGTTCCACCCAGAGTCTTAGACTCTAAAAGGAGCACCTTGGATTTATAGAAGCCTCTTGGACAAGCAGAAGCATCATTCAGCCCATGGAGAGACAACCCAAGAGCATGACCTCTGTCCTCTGATTGCATTCTGTATTAAGTGATTAAACTGCATTCTGTATTAAGTGGCCCTTTTCTTTGACCATAATAAAAATTAAGGCATTTGCCCCTAAGAACCATTAAAAAAGTTAACTTCGTGGAATGTTCTCCTGGCTTTCAGCACATTACCTTTTAGAAAGTTCTAGACTAGACTAAAGCTAGCTACCTCTGTTGCATAACAACAGACCTAAATGTTCTGGCTGGAAGACAATGGCTGTCATTGAGGCAGGTGAAATGATGCTGAAAAACCTCAGTAAAAGCCATCTAGGGTGAGAGCCAAGTTTATGGTTTACAATTTTAGAAAGCCCCCAAAAGATTTAACAATTTTGTATCAGGCCAACACTATGGGGATATTTTAGTTGTTACCTTGAAAGTCCTTAATCAAGGAAACACTTAAAATAGTGCTTTGTAAAAAGTGAAAGAAATGACCACTTGATGTTGTGTCTGTTACCCGAAATCTGGACACAGTTCAGCCACATGGCTCCCCAGGTTCCTGGCAAAGCTATATTCAGAAATGGAATGAAAGGCTACGCGGAGATGCCCACACGGATGTAAGGTATTATTATAACACCACAGTGATAACATAGCTCTCCTTGCACAAATATTTCCCAACTCTAAATTCCCCCAAATGTAAAAAGTTATCAATTATGAAACGATGACTTGCTTTACAAAATAACTCACTTCACAAAACATTTCACTAGAATTGCTTCATCCTCATAAGGAACTCCAGATTCCAAGACATAATTCCAAGTTTTTCCGGAACACAGTTTATATGAAGTGAAACAATTAAACAGGACTAAAACAGATGCTTGCAATGGACTCTAAGAGCTCTGTGCTTTATTTTCCTTGCTGGTGCTTTAATATTTCTGTATGCATTATATTTCTAAAAATAAGCTGCAAAGCATCATAATCAAATAACTGACAATTAGAAATTTTTTTGAAAAGAGATTTCACTGCAAGAATTTCAGGCACAGATCACCAACTCTTACCTACCAATTTTGTAAAAACAAACACTATGATTTACTAAAATGTATGCCTTGAGTAAAAAACTTGAAATCCCAGAAAGACAGAGAGCACAAATTCCTTTAAACATTTTCTTAATCAGAAGGCAAACTGAACCTCAACACAGAAAGCTGAAAGCTTAAAATGAGAACTCTTACAACCTTCCTCCTGCCGGAGGTAAAGGAAAACAAGTTACTAAAATAAAATGAAAAATATTAAAATACACGTTCAGATGTTTAACAAAGGGATCCCGTTAAGTTCTCAACCAGAAACTCTTTTTAAAAACTCTGACACTCACAACAGAAGTTTGTTATTAATGAATAACAGCACAGAACAGATTCCCCTCTGGCAAAGAGAAAGCTATTTTTCACTTCCCCTGGTAACTATCTTTAGTACTTTATACTCTTGGAAACCAAGAATGTGCATATGGATTTATTGTGAAACAACATGCAATTATCGACTGCCAGTTCTGGGGGTGGGGAACCTATGAATCAACGCAAATGAAATCTTAAAGCGCAACAGGCATCAATATAGGCATTGAGGTCTGGCGACAAAGACCTTATGATCTCTGAAACTTTCATGGCCTGGGCATTCCTGACTAGGGCCAGTGGGCTATTTACATCTCAGTATAAGCCCTGGCCCTTGCACAAAAGATAATCAAAGCCCTGAACCCAAGGCGGCTGGAGTAGTACACAGTGGGAATTATCTGAAATTAATTACTCGCTATCAGGCAAATGGAGCAACAATGAGAAGCAGTATTTTGGATGGAGTTTCTTGCTGAGTCTCCAGGAAAACACAGGACAGACTAAAGTCAGGGTATGAGGGGCGAGTGTCACACACATCGGGATTACCATCAAGTACAAGCAAACTTCGGTCACACCAGTAATGAACGGTGTGACTGAACATGGGTGTGGGTTGTTTGCACAGGGACAGCTAGCAAAGTATGCGGGGTAGACAGCCTTTCTTCAGAAAACTCTCTCCAATGCTGAATAGACTGTCTTCATTCGCCAACATCTTTCAGTAACAAAGGGCAGTCATTCTATTTGTTTGTTTGTTTTTGGCCATGCCACAGGGCATGGGAGAATCTTAGTTCCCCGACCAGGGATGGAACGTGTGACTCCTGCACTGGGAGCCTTAAGTCTTAACCACTGGACTGCCAGGAACATCCCAGGACTGTAAGTCATTCTAGAGCTTCTGGGAAATTGTGCTGAAAGTGGAGGGAGCATATGGTATCGTTGGCCCTCTGTCCAACTGGGAAAGGCTGAGCATATTTTTGAGCCATCTATGAAGAAACAGTTTGCTGAGGAAATGATAACTAAGTGTGTGCATGAATCTCTGGGAGCAGGAGTGAGGGGGTTTTAACTTCGGCATCCCAGGGTAAACACTACGGGGCAGAGTCTCCCCTTTCACCTTTGCAACCTGAATACCTAGCACAAAGTCTGGCACATAGCAAGAGCTCCACAGATGTCACTGAAATGAACAAACAAATGTGCTAGAGAGTACCCATTTAAGAAGCACCCATTTCATTCTGACAGCTGACATCAAGGTGGTGGTTGTGATCTACCCTCTGAAAGGGGCTCAACAAACCAATACTTAATATAATGCTTTCTCAGCAACTTGTTTTATAGTAACTTTTTCCTAAGTGAGACAAGCCTCTCTCCTTGCCCTCGAACTATGTGAGGTTCTACCACTGGCCTGTTTCTCTGAATGGATAGTCTTATAACCTCTCCTTTGATGCAGATGCTATTAATCAGGACAGTATCCAGTGAGACAGACACTAAAGGACCCACTATGGATGACTGGGGCTTTGTGTTCTCTCTCCTCCGAGCTGGGTCTGAATCACAATGAGTCCCGAGTTACAGTATTTATTCTTCATGATTCTTTGGATTCATGATTTATATTTATATTATGTTAGTCTTTAGAACTAGAGGATAAGAGACCCCAAAAGATGCACTGAAAACCATAGATATGGTTCCTTTGATGACCTCATAGTCCTAGGACATGCTGCTGGCTAGCATATGACACCTTTATTATTATAAATGGTAAAGTCTCAGAACCTTCCACACGACACCATACCACGCAGTGTTTTCAAATGAATAACCCTGTGGGCCTTTTGTCTATTTGTTTGTTTTAGCTGCAATGGAATCTGGCGCTTGATTTAGGAAATCAGGGACAAGAAGATAGTGGGAAGGTTATATTTACTACAGATACGCCATCATTTGTTACTTAAATGCAAAGAAAGTATAAAGACTGAGTCTGGAGTCAGAAGACATAAAACATGCTCTTAAAAGCAGCCAAGAAGAATGACCACTCAAATATAAGCTTGCGCACTAAATATTTCTCAGACAGGCTATAGGAGCGGAACACTGTGCTAGACATGCTTTTCTTGCTCAAGGAGCTCATAATTTCAACCTCAAAGAGGCTGATATACAATTAATTCAGATACTCCAGGACACCTGTTAGGTTTTGTGTTGCAAGCTAACTTAACAAAGTGCAGAACAGAAAGCTATGAAAATATACTTGAGGATGCCAAAGTTTCAGAAGAGGTGGCAGTTGGACATCACCTTGAAGGAGGCATAGATTTTTACCCAGAAAATATGGAGGAAGACCTTTTAGGAAATGCACAAATGAAAGCAGAGAGCATGAAAATACAAGTTATGATCAGTAATGCATGCAGGCTCCAGTGTGGATGGAGTGGAGGCTGTTAGGGCAAAGGATGAAAGATGGGAGTCGAGAATTGATTAAAGCCAGATCACATAGGGTCTTGAGTCTGCCAAAAATTTTGAAATTTATCTTATAAAACTGGAAAACCATCAGCCTTTTGTGCATGCATGCAAGCTTAGTCACTCAGTTGTGTCCGACTTTTTGTGACTCGGTGGACTGTAGCCTGCCAGGCTCCTCTGTCCATGGAATTTTTCAGGCAAAAATACTGGAATGGGTTGCCACTTCCTCCTCCAGGGGTTCTTCCCGACCCAGGGATCGAATCCATGTCTCCTGCGTTGGCAGGCAGCTTCTTTACCATTGCACCACCTGGGAAGCTCCTCAGCCTTTTGTGAAACATAGCAATGTAAGAAAAGGCGTATATTTTGGAAAGATGACTGGCTGTATGGAGCATTAACGAGAGGAAACAAGAGACTGAAAGCATGGAAGCAGAGTTGCTTCCAGAATTTAAGGAAGAAATGTGCTAATAAAATCATTGTGTAACAGATGAAAAAAAGCAAACTCCCTTCATTTTCATGTCATGAGGTTTGATGATCACTCCATGAAATGTCTATTTGAAACTCTGGAACTCTAATTCCTATGATCTTGGTGGAACTCTTGGGAAGTACTGTTTTGGTCACTTTAAGATAAATAATAAAAGGCATCAAAACTGGAAGAGAAGAAATGAAATTGCCTCTGTTCTTGGGTGACATGGTCTTACACGCAGAAAACACTAAGGATTACACACACGTACACACACCCTCTACTGGAGATAATAATGAAATTCCACAAGGTCGCAGAGTACAAAATTAATGTATGAAAGTCAGTTCCATCTTTATACACTGATAATAAACATTCTGAAAAGGAAATTAATGTTATAAAATGTAAAAATAACAATAAGAATAAAATACTTAAATTTAACCAAGGAGGCAAGACTTTAATACTGAAAACCACAAAACGATGCTGAAAGACCAATAAGATGTAAATGAATGGTAGGATAGCCTGTTTCATGGATTGGAAAACTTTGTATTGTTAAGATGACAATACTACCCAAATTGAGCTACAGATTCAATGCAATCCCTATCAAAATCTCATAGTTCTTTTTGCAAAAATAGAAAAATCCAGCCTAAAACTCATATGGAATCTCAAGGGATTTTAATAGCTAAAACAGTCTGAAAAAGAGCCAAGTTGGAAGGCTCACATATCCCCATTTCAAACCTTTCTATAAAGCTACATTAGTCAAAAAGGACAGACATATGAACCAATGAATAAAATAAGAGAACTCAGAAATAAACCCTTACATAGATGGTCAATTAATTTTCAAAAAAGGTACTACAAGCATTCAGTGAAGAAAGGACAGTCTTTTCAACAAATAGTTCTGGGAAGACAAGGAATCTACCCACAAAACAATGACGTTGGATGCATATGTTCTATCATATACCAACAATAACTTAAAATGGGTCATTGATCTAAACTTAAGAGCTAAAACTGTAAACTCGTAAAAGAAAATACAGGAGGAGGGAGGTGGGAGGGGGTTTCAGGATGGGAACACGTGTACACCCGTGGTAGATTCATGATGATGTATGGCAAAACCAATACAATATTGTAAAGTAATTAGCCTCTAATTAAAATAAATAAATTTAAATTAAAAAAAAAATACAGGAGAAAATCTCCATCACAATTGTTTGACAATGATTTCTTGGATATGATACCAAAAGCAAATGCAAATTAGATTTCAAAATTTAAAACTTTAATACCTCAAAGGACATTATCAAGAGAGTAAAAAGGTGGGACTTCCCTGGTGGTCTGCGTGCTATATCCCTGGTCAGGGAACTAAGATCCCACATGCCATGAGGCATGGCCAACAAAAAAGAGTGAAAAGGCAACTCATAGAATGGGAAGGAATATTTACAAGTCATGTACCATATAAGGAATTAATATTCAGAATATATAAAGAACTCTTACAACTCAACCACCAACAGAACAAAAACACAATTAAAGAATGGGCAAATAACTTGGTAAAAACTTCTATAAAGAATATATTAAAATGGTCAAGCACATAAAAAGGATGCTTAAACATTAGAGAAACCAAATCTTAGACCCTAGAGAAATCAAATCTAAACCACAATGAGATATCATTCTATACTCATTCGGAATGGCTAGGCGGGGGAATCAAAAGTGTCAGTGAGGAAGCAGGGAAAGTAGAACTTCCATGGTTTAGCTGTCAAGAACATGAAATGGTTTAGCTGCTGCGGAAAACTGAACAGCATCACCTCAAAAAGTTAAACAGAGAAACTAAACAAAAGTGGTATCCATGCGCAGTGGAATATTGCTCATCCTTTATAAAAAGGAATGAAGTTCTAGAACAGTTGTAATAGGGATGAGTCTAGAAAACATGGGGCTAAGTGAAATAAACCAGACACAGAAGGACGATTGTATGAGTTCACTTCTATAGGCACTTTATAAGTACCTAGGCTAGTCATATTCATAAGGACAGGAAGTAAAATGCGATTGCCAGGAGTTTGGAGAAGGTGGAGTGAGAGTGGAGAGTTATTGTTTACGGGGTATGGAATATTTGTGTTGGATAATGAAAAAGTTCAAGAAGTGGGTTGAGGAGATGGTTGTACAGCAAAGTGTATGTATCTAGTGCTACTGAATTGAACATTTCAAATGCTTATAATGATAAATTTTAAGTTGTACTTGACCATAATAAAGCAATCAAACTAACCAGCATGAACAGTACTATTCCAACTGCAGATTATCAGGGAAACAAAAGAATAACACCTCAGAAGAGACGCCTCTTTTCAGATCCAGGTGGGAGGTGGTAATTGCAAAAAGAAGCCCAAAGGCTGAAATGGTGGAGGCTGTCCCTTTTTAGTAGAACTGATTAAGATGCTCAAAGAGACAGTAAACTTACATTGCAGTTTGATGAGCCATCAAATGTTGGGTAAGAGCCATCTGGCCAGTCGGCAGGGTCCAAGGCAGTGGACTGCCGGTGCTGGGCCTCGTACTCCTTGAGCTGCAACAAGAGAAAACAGAAGAGTGAGATGGAAATAACAGCCCAGACTGTCTACCAAGCAGCAGAAAGAATACTCTGGGCGCCATCTTCACACCACTGTTGGTGACCAAGTACCAGCCAAAGACAAAAGCCCCCAAACAGAAAGAAGATACAAGCCCTGTCTTGAAGGTCTGCATCTAAATCAAACCAAGAGACACAACGGACTCCTTGTATTCTGTATTCCAGAACCTTGATTTTCCTTCTCCAATACCCTCCAACATCAAGACTCATCTTTCTCACTTTAATTGGAAGTCTGATAAAAGAAATTTGTCTGTAGTCTGGCCTCTGGATTACCTCTTCTTGTAGAACACACAAGGTGTAGACTTGGGATATTTTAGTAAAACAGAGGTGGAAGCCGGCAAGTGATTTTTAAAAACTGCTTGCTTGTCCTGACTGCCTCGAGTTCAGTTCAATGTTATCATCTAACAAATGTTATAGGATTTATTTGGGATCCCCTGGATGAGAGAACAATATATTTTGAATATGTTCAGAGACATTTCAAGTTTGACAAATGAGGTATTACAGAAAATTAACCAATGTAACCCAGCAGAAGTAGATAAACGAGCTTTCTGAATGGCAACGTGAGAAGTTCCAGGTGCTTTCCTGAAAACAGGTAGAAATTTAGCTATCTGCATGATACAATTAAGTTGTCGCTGCATTAAAATTCTGTTATAAAGCAGTTTTGAGATACAAATTTAAGACATTGATAAAATCACGGTCCATGAATCGAGACACGAAGAAACAGAAACAATATGACCTAACAGCCCAGGAGATGGTATCAGGACTGTCCTTTACCACTGGAGCTATGTGGATGTAGCAAAGCCATTCTACTAGAAAAAAGGCAAGCTTCCAAAGCCTTATTTCTACTTTGAAATTTTTCTCTGTGCACACTTGTGACAGGAAACGGACTGGGTAAGGCAGACAATATTAACAAGTAAGGGTTCCCAGACAGCTTAACCTCCCTGTGCTTCAGTTCCTTCACGTGGAAAACGTCATGACAATAAACCGTCTCACAGAACTATTATTAGAAAAAGTAAGATAACACAGCAAGCTTAACACACTGCACCCTTTGCAATAGACTTATTATGACGGTATTATCGGGCTTCCCTGGTGACTCAGATGGGAAAGAGTCCATCTGCCAATGCTGCAGACGTGGGTTCGATCCCTGGGTTGGGAAGATCTCCTGGAGAATGGAATGGCTAGCCATTCCAGTATTCTTGCCTGGAGAATGCCATGGACAGAGGTACTTGGCAGACTACAGTCCACGGGGCCGCAAAGAGTCAGACACAACTAAGTGACTAACATACACACTTTATTATCACCCTTGTGGTTTCAGGGAAAAGAGAGCTCAAAGTTCACATCAGCTCTAGACATCTGAACTTCTGCTATTCAGGCACTTAATATTATTTTAATCTTTGTGATATATTAGGGGGATTGATATGCTCTAATCTCTACAATACACTTAAGTGACATACTGGCATGCTCTTTCTTTCCAGAAGCGCATTATTCTTCCTGTATGAGCAAAACAGCTGCCCTCTGAAAAGGGAGGTTATCATCTGCTTTTCAGGGTCCCTGCCGTACTTTACTCAACATTAGCCCCAAGTTCCCTGAGGCACTAAATGAGCAGTTCATCTTTAGGAAAACAAAACGAAGTCCTCCCCAGTTAATCATAAACAGAAAACATTTTTCTTTTGCTATCTGTCCATTTCGATCATTTATCTTGGAGCCTAAGAGTACATGTGCTTCTTCTTTCTTTAAAAAAAAAAAAAAATTCATTTGTTGGTTGCATGGCTTGTGGGATCTCAGGTCCCTAATCAGGAACTGAACTCAGGCCGTTGGCAGTGAGTGCGTAGAGTCATAACCACTGGACCACTGAGGAATTTCCCAT
Organism: Neotragus moschatus; assembly: GCA_006410615.1. Lineage (NCBI taxonomy): Eukaryota > Metazoa > Chordata > Mammalia > Artiodactyla > Bovidae > Neotragus > Neotragus moschatus. The sequence goes on along the minus strand of SJYA01001559.1, from coordinate 2,517,907 downwards.
GTGCTTCTGATAAACATTCAGATTTGTGCTCTATCTAAATTTACCTTGATTTTTAACTTCCTAACTTAAAAAAAAAAACCAAGATCTTTAACATTTTACAATGAAAAAAGCCTAGTTATTATTTACATAGTTACTCTTTTATAGTCCACTCTGCTCCCAAAGACAATTGATGATGTTCATTTGAGAAACGTGTGTATTTTAAAGCAAAGTTATGGAGCTTTACTTTAGTTCTGGGAGTTTTTAAATAATGGCATTTTAAAGTGTGTGTGTGAGCATGCGTGTTGGTGTCTGTCTGTCCATCTGTCTATCTCAGGAGGAACTCTACCTTCATATCCCATTTTCCCAAGTCNTGTTCATTTGAGAAACGTGTGTATTTTAAAGCAAAGTTATGGAGCTTTACTTTAATTCTGGGAGTTTTTAAATAATGGCATTTTAAAGTGTGTGTGTGAGCATGCGTGTTGGTGTCTGTCTGTCCATCTGTCTATCTCAGGAGGAACTCTACCTTCATATCCCATTTTCCCAAGTCTTGTAGTTTTCTCATACTTGAAGTCTATGACACGATTCTTAGAGGGATGGCCATCTTTCATAGGTAATGCTCATCCTAGTGTAAAGACTTTCATGGTGAGCAATGCTAAAATGCTCCCAATTCTGAGAGTGCTTATTATAAAGAACATTTATATTCAATCCAAGTCTCCTCCAGCTGTAATCTTCACTCATTCCCTTTTATTCTCTCCTCAGTAGAGATGAAAACAAAACTCTGTTCAGTACATCCTAAAGATGGACTGTTTAATAATCCTTCATATACTTGAAGACAGTGAATAAGTTCTTTTCTGCTTCTTTTCTGAGATAAATCCTTTCCAACTTGAGCCCACGAGACCTATGTTTAAAAAAACACCCTCAATCACTTTGTTGCTCTCCTATGGCCTCTCTTCATGAGCCTTTAGCTGCCCACATTCCTATGATTGCTGTGCAAGAGCCGCTACAAGGAAATGATTCAATAACACATGTGGGTTCTCAGCTCCTAATCGCATGCTCTGGTATACCAGATGCCCAGACTCCCTTTAAGAGGAACAAAAAAAAACTGTTCTCCAACTTCCCAGTTACCATAGATGTGGACTCAGGCATATACCCTTCTCAGGAGAACTATCCATGGTCAACAGTTCGAAGGAACTATTCAGTTAAAAAAAATTCAAAAATCGTTAAGCTAAGCTGCTGTCTTTTTATATCACATATTGTTTACACCGTTATTTCGTAAACTTCATTCTCTTTAAATGCTTTTGCAACTTACAGTGGTGTTTCACGTATTAGTTCCTTTCCTTTTTCATTTTTATCTTTGCATTGATAACTGGGTTTTGGGGAAGGTGAATCATGGCCATACTCTTCAGAGAGGGTAAATACTTATCAGTCAGATCAAATCCATATAAACAAAGCACCATGGGCCAAACTGTACTCATTTGAACATAGGCAAAATTTTCCCCGATATGGTGCTAGTGGTAAAGAATCCTGCCAGTGCAGGAGACCAAGAGACATGGGTTCAACCCCTGGGTGGGGAAGATCCCCTGGAAGAGGGCATGACAATCCACTTCAGTAATCTTACCTGGAGAATCCCATGGACAGAGGAGCCTGGCAGACTACTGTCCATGGGGTCACAAAGAGTTGGACACGACTGAGTGACTAACACTTTCACTTTCACTTTAAAAGTTGCCCCAATACAGGAACACTGGGTGATACACCCAGCCCAGATGAGAGAAAACCTTCTCTGCTGCTGCTGGGCTGTCCTGTCACAACTAACGTCTAGACATGCTACCTAAGGGTCTGTTTTTGCCCCTAACTTTCCAATTACTTACTTAAATTCATTAACATTACAAAAATACATTGCACAACAACAACAAACTACATCGAGCAACAAATCGGGACACGAGTTATTAGATTCCTCCTAACAAATCAAAGAAAAATTACACCTTCTTAGTAAGTCAAGACCAACCCTAGAAATTTCTCACAGGGGCCACATTACCATCTTGCACACACAGTCTCAGAACTGAATTCCTCGAACTGTAACTAGGCTGTGCAATATTATCTAAAGAGTGGTAAAATGATCACAGTACATTAATTATACTGTGCATTTAACTGTGTCTGAATAGCAGCATGCAGACTTATGATAAAAATAACCTGAATCTTTGAAATATGTATCAAAGTACACTAGTGTTTAAGGAACTCCGAACTATGTTCCATGTGCCCCAAGGGCTGTGCAAGTCAGTGCCCTGAATACCACAGATATTTACTAGCTAGTTTATATAAACTTTTAAGGGGCAAGTTAGAAAATTCAAATACAAAAAATGAATTGGAGGAGCTAATTATTAACATTATTTTCCAAATTCCTCCTTAGCTACGCTGAATGTGAAAACACATAAAAAAAAAATTTTTTTTGAAAACACATAAAAATTTTTAAATGCAAATATTTTAACCTCTTGCAGAACGTCTTATGAAACAGAATTAGACAACTCTCTGAAACAGATTATAATAATTCTTTAGTAACAGAAAAGCATTAAATACCTATGGGTCTTTCAGTCTCTGACTGACAGTGGAAGAAACACGTGTATGACATCAGGAAAGACCATTCTTATCATGGTCATTATAGGCGGTCTAACTCTTGATATTTCTTTTATACAGTGATCAAATAAACTTCGATCCTGGAGCTGATCATAAGATAAAGGAGGCAGATCCTTGGTTTTTCTTGTTTTGTCTCTGGCTAAAAGGGAGCCCGTCCAGATGCTAGTAGCCAAGAATGTATCTTGCCTTGCCAAAAGCCGAACAACCAGGTCCCCTGCTGTTTCATCATCTGTCAAAGGACACCCACCTGTGTGTGCAAAATCTAATAAAAGTTTGAAGAAAGTTATCCAACTTTTTAATCTGTTTCTGGATTGCCTTATAGAAAACATTTTTGATGTCTTGATGGGCTCTGTTCTATAGGCAAAGGCAGCCAGGCTGGCAACAGCCAGCCTCCAGGGCTAAAACCTCCATCCACGTCCACACAGCTGCGCTACCTTTTCATGGAGTTGGCTCCTGGCTTGACTCCATGGAAACAATGGCTAGCTGATAAAGGGACCAGCTCAGAAAGAGCATCTAATTTTTTTTTCCTCCCCAACTTTGAAAGTATTCTTTTGTTTCCTTTTCGATTATGGAAACGTGCCCCCTCAAGCTGGCAGTGTTAACTTTTGACTGTGTGAACTAAGTTGATGCCTTAACATTTTCTTCTGCTCCAAGAAAACTTGAGTTCAATGCATCCTATGCAACTCTCTTGCCAAACACAGACACTGTCAGGATGAATGCAGACAGCGTCTGCATTCAGAGCTTCCATTTTATGATTACACAGCCGTGTAACAGCATCAATCCCCAGACAGTAAGTACACAACTTGCCCACCATGGTAAAATTAATACAGGTCTGTGTTTCTCACATGCATTTTCCAGGAATTCAACTGGACTTTTTCCAAGTGCTATGACACACTCAAGGAAGGGTACTGGAGAGAAGATGTATGGTGGACATATTGCCCCAGCTAGGTTGGGTGGCTAAAGGTGGGGTGGGGCAGTGGGAGACCAGACTGAGGGTGAGGGGCAGGCGAAGGTGATCAGCAGCATGGACAGGATGTTGTCACTTGTCCCCTTCTTCATCACTGCCCCAGCACAGCTTCAGCCCACCAGGGATGCTGGTGGTTGAGATCACCCCTGCTCCTCTTCGGCAGAGCCAGAGAAGCTGGCAGGCAGGCATTTGGGGGTGACCTTCGACCTCAGGTCTCCTACGACAGGTCCCNGTCCCCTTCTTCATCACTGCCCCAGCACAGCTTCAGCCCACCAGGGATGCTGGTGGTTGAGATCACCCCTGCTCCTCTTCGGCAGAGCCAGAGAAGCTGGCAGGCAGGCATTTGGGGGTGACCTTCGACCTCAGGTCTCCTACGACAGGTCCCACCTCCCACTGCCGGCAGGCGTTCTTTCCCCCAGCATTGTCTCAGCAACATATTAAAGGTTTTTTTTAAAATTACTGATGTGTACAGTCGGGTATTCTATAAATTTAGTTGGGTTTTCCTGATGGCTCAGTAGTAAAAAAAGTCCGCCTGCCGATGCACGCAACCCAGGTTTGATCCCTGGGTCAGGAAGATTTTCTGGAGAGGGAAATGGCAACTCACTCCAGTATTCTTGGATGGAGATTCCCATGAACAGAGGAGCCTGGAAGGCTACAGTCCGTGGGGTCGCAAGAGTCGGACACGACTTAAATGACTAAACCACCTCTCAGTATGTTGGTCACTATTTCAAGGTTTTATACCTTCAAGATTCTGTTTAATGGTAAAGTCATACCTCATTCAATGATTCCTTGGTGACTTGAAATTCTAAATCTGCCTAATTTATGACTTGTCTACCGTGTGAACCAAGTATTCAAAGTCAAGAATTAATCAGTCAGTTAGTTGGGCAACANGTCGGACACGACTTATATGACTAAACCACCTCTCAGTATGTTGGTCACTATTTCAAGGTTTTATACCTTCAAGATTCTGTTTAATGGTAAAGTCATACCTCATTCAATGATTCCTTGGTGACTTGAAATTCTAAATCTGCCTAATTTATGACTTGTCTACCGTGTGAACCAAGTATTCAAAGTCAAGAATTAATCAGTCAGTTAGTTGGGCAACAAAGTGGGAAATCTCTTAGGAATTGCTACCTTAATATCATCAGTGCTACTCCGGTGTCCTAAAGGCTTCTTTTAATGCCTAATTTAACTGAGAGCAAAAAATAAAAATAAACAAACACAATAAACCATAATTTATATCTACTTAGAAATGAAAGCAAACAAAAGTTTAAGGTTTAGAGATAAAGCTTGTCTTTTTATTCAAAGCTTAATTTGTTGAAGGCTTCTTTTAGAACAAGCATTTATAATGGTTGCATTTAACTTTTCCTTGGCGTTTATTGAGTAATCTATCATTATCAGTCTGTCCATTTACCCTTTGACGCCCCCGTCCTAGTCTCTTTGAGCTGCTATAACCAATCACCATAGACCAGACGGCTTATAAACAACAGAAATTTCTCATAGTTCTGGAGGCTGGGAAGTCCAAGATCAAGGAGGTGGCAGATTTAGTGTCTGATGATGCCTGACTTCCTAGTTCACAGACAGCATGTGTCCTCACACAGGGGAAGGGGGTAAAGGAGGCCTCTTTTATAAGCTCACTAATTCCATTCATAAGAGCTCCACTCTGAAGAGCTAATCACCTTCCAAAGGTCTCATCTCCAAATTAGGGTTTAATATAAAAATTTGGGGGGATGGGGGAGGACAAAAACATTTAGTCTATAGCCATCCCTCGACATTTTTCAATGTAANTGAAGAGCTAATCACCTTCCAAAGGTCTCATCTCCAAATTAGGATTTAATATATAAATTTGGGGGGATGGGGGAGGACAAAAACATTTAGTCTATAGCCATCCCTCGACATTTTTCAATGTAAGGTGGTCAGGTCCTCACAAATGTAAACCAAACATCCACACTCTTACCCGAGCAAGCGCTTCTTCAATGGTGATCATCTTTTCCTTGACCATCATCATCAGCTGAATCCGTTCCTCATCACTCATTGTTATCTCGCTTGCAACGTAACCCACATCTTCTCCTAGAGATCGAAGAAGAAAAACAATAAGGATGAGAAAGATAAAACAGGATGCCAGTCTTGACTGTGTGTCAGGACGTGATTCAGGACCCTGTTCTTCATGGACCCACAGGAGCAGGAATGGGCTGCATTTGGGGAAGCCAGTGAGCCCATCTCACTGGAAAACAAGCTCCAAGAACATATGGATGTTACCATGGAAACAAATCCTTCAGAATGATCAGAGTTTTGTGACAGAGGGTATAGTGGAGTTTTAGAGGAAGACTAACAGGGAGTCTGGAGTGACCGCTCAGGCAGAGACCCAATTTAAAGATCCAGTTAGAGGGACAAGCACTCCAGGGCTCCTTCAGCCAAGCGTTCTCCGTGTCCTTCCATTTCAAACATTAACAAGAAGAAAATGTTTGTATGGAAGATGGGAAGAGAATTCTCTTTCAAGACAGAGAATCTGAAGGTCACATGTCTGCCGCAGAACAAAGCTCACAGCCTGGTAAAAGCCTGTAAAGTGTGTTAGTCACTCAGTCGTGTCCAGCTCCTTGCATCCCTGTGGACAGTAGCCCGCCCAACTCCTCTTTCCATGGAATTCTCCAGGCAAGAATACAGGAGTGGGTAAAAACCTAAATTTTTATGAAACAGTTTGACTGGCGTTCCTCAGGGGACATGCACAAGTAAACATAATCACTGGCGTGAAATCGTTTCAGTTCATTAGAAGGAAGGTACTATCTATGTGGATATCTGCAAGTGCCGCTGTCCTAAATAAGTTTCCTCCCTGTGAGGGGAGCTCAACTTCCAGTTTGGAACTGAAGGCAGCCAGGACTGCAGAGGGAAAGAGAACTCCTCGATCCTTTGGCAGAGTTTTCCTGAAAAGCGAACATAGCCATCTGCTCTCAACACGAGAGTCACGTTGGCGTAGGTGTCTCTGATCAGGGCATGGGGAGGTTATGTCAGGCGCAGACGTGCTGCCACATGGAGCTGGAGTTCTTACTCCTCACCTTTCTCCTCCACCACATCTTTCCTACACACACATCGCTACCATCAGTGTCGTCAGGATGCTGGGCTACGGACTAAACGAGTCTGGCTGCAGACTTGTGGGAATGCATCCCGGTCAGGACCTACCTTGGAATTTATGTTCCCCTGTGTTTCCTTATCTCATTTCCATTTTGTAATCAATCAGTCCAGAAACACCGCTCAAGTTCCCTTCGCCACTCGGCCCCTTGTGCGAGAAGAGTGATGGTATATGCCAGGTGAAGGGAGAGAGAGCCTTGGCGGTGATTCATTTTACTACTATCTGCAACGCCTCCAGTGGTGGAGAGAGTTGCTTGGGTTTAAAAAGAAATCCACGTGAGCCGATGAACTGTTGGCTTCCTCCCTCCGTCTCTTTCCTTTTCTTTCTTTCTAAATTAGACTTTGTTAGAATCCAGGGTTTACTTTGAATCTCAAGTGATGCTGGGTGTGTCCCAAAAAGGAGAAACTGGGAATGTTTAAGAATAACTCCCTTAGAGCAAGACAACTTAAATAAGCCCACTGACGGCTGCCAAGGAACCCAGGTGTGCCCCCTGGCATACAGGCTGCCTGTGTTTCTCGTTTCTGTGTGTATGAATAACTGTGTATTCTGCACAGGGTAGGACCCTGAGATTTCGTGGAAGAAAAGAAGTCATGCCAGTGGTAAGCAACTAAAAATGCTCATCTAATGATAACCTTATCCAGCCAGACTGGAATCTGGAAGTAGCTTTGTTTCCCCTCCCTGTCTGAATGCAGGAGAAACATAAATTATATAACTGGGCCTCAAAGGGATGACATATTTACTTACTATATAAACAACAACAAAAGACATGGCCAAGAGGAGGGCAGGACTCCCTTCACAAAGCAGCCCGGGCAAATTCCCATGATGTCAGCCCATTAGACAGAGTTTCCAGGGGCAACAGCCCCATAAGTGTCCCTGCCACAGAAAAGCATTAGAGTTCAGAAGACTGCAAAGGCCCCAAGTGGCAGGGCAGGGGGGAGGGTCCAAAACTAACAAACGCTAAGTCTTTCTAGACCCTTTTAGGGCCGATCTTGGCCAGGAAAGATCTCCCCGAGGTTGATGTGATTGAGAAAAGGAAAGATTTGGTCTCTGCTGTCAGATCTATGAAAAGAAAGGGCTGTGAACTCTTTCCGTTTTGTTTCCTTTGATTTAAAAAAAAAAAAGAAAAGAAAAAAAGAAAACCCACTGGGATGAAATCTTAAAGTAATGATAGGAATGTCAGAAAAGCTGAACAGTTTATGGACACACGCAATGACTTATTCTAACTTACAGCACCCATTTAGATTGGCAGCCCAAACGTCTTAACATTTTAGAGCTGAAAGGACCTACTGTCCGCCAGCTGTGTTACAGTACCTTTTGAAGTCTGTCTCATTATTCCTTTCTGATTCTTTCGGAAGTTCTGCCAGAAATACTTATTTTTCTTCTTCCAATCTCCCTTTCCTTTAAAAAAAGAAAAAAAAAAAGGCACAAGCAATAAATTCATTAATAACCAAAGTAACCTCTTCCTTACAATTCAAAGCTTGTCAGAATACTTTGATTTCACAAAAAAGACAGTTTTTCTCTTTCAGTTTTGTGAAAAGACTTAGAAATGCCTATAAAGTTGTTTAAAAGAAATGCAAATTTCCTAAGAGCAAGAAATGGTACAATGGAGTTAAGATGAGAAATAAAGAAACATAAAAAAAAAAGCGGCCAAAACATGCATACTTATACTCACTTTGATGTCTGTTTAACTACTGTGTCTAATTCCGCCTTGTCTTGTGGTATATTTTTCCCCCTTTGGTCTCAGCCACAATGATTTCAACTGAACCACAAATAGGATGCTTTAAACAGTTAACTTTGTTTTGTTGTTATTTCTGTTGTCGATCCACCCTTGATTTTTTTTTTATTATCCCAGCTTTGTGAAGAGAACAGAATGGTTGGTGTGTGCTGGGCACACTGGTGAGTCGGGCTGGTTTCACAGGTCTGTGGGGCTGATCCACCCTTTTCCTCTACAGTGTGGAATTGGTGTGGGTCTGGCTATGACATAGGCGGGGTGTGAGTCCCACCTCTCTGATACTCAGGTTACCTGATGACCTACCTACAGCTCACCCAGAGCACCGTGATGAGAAAAGCAAACTGCCACTCTGCTGTGACATCTCCCAACTCGACACGCCCCCCCCCCCAACCTCCATCTTTCCCAGATGGTTCTGCGTGACTTTGATGTGAAAGACAAATTCATTGTCATGCCTAGGCATTTTTCCTATCTGGTCGGCCTGTGATCCTCAGGAACACGTAATACCTTTTAAGAAGCAAGAGGAGAGGGGTCAAGTGAGGAAAAGGAAAGAACAGGGTGCCCTTTATTCTTTAAAAATCAAATGAAGCGGCGGCAGCCCTATCTGTTCTCAGGGACGGGGCACACTGAAGCTGTGGCTTCGTCACCCGTTTGGGGTCCGGTTGCTCCACGGCCACTGGAAACAGAGCCCCGTGGAGTGATGCGCTGTTGGCTCTCACGGTCTAGACTGGTGGTGCCAGGCAATGTAGCATGAAGCGGACCTGTGGAAACCCCATGCCTGGGGCTCCCGTGCTAAGGGCATCATTTGTCAAAGCAGGATGCCCTCACTACGTTCTGACAACCCCCAGGACCACTGGAGGGAAACTAGAGCCCGCTGACCTGAGGCTGCCTCTGTTCTCAGCATCTGGAAGGCGCCTGCTGCCTCTGGGCTAAACACGACAGCAAGTAGCAGCCATGAAAGGTGGCAGCAGCAATGGGATTAGTAACATCTCTCTCTCAGGCAATCCTGGAACAGGACTTTTTTTCTTGTAACCTAAGCTTCCCTGGTGGCTCAGCTGGTAAAGAATTCGCCTGCAGTGCGGGAGACTTGGGTTCAGTCCCTAGGTTGGGAAGATCCCCCAGAGAAGGGAACAGCTACCCACTCTAGGATTCTGGTCTGGAGAATTCCATGGACTCTATAGTCCATGGGGTCATAAAGAGGTGGACACAGCTGAGTGACTTTCACGTTCACTTTCTTGTAAGCTATACTCTCCCCTCCTCCCCTTTTAATATTTTTGAAATGGATGTGCAGCTTTAAAAAAAAAAAATGGCAAGAGCTAACAATCTCCAGCACTGACCATATCCACTTTGTATCTAATAGCTGCTGCTGCTGCTAAGTCGCTTCCGTCGTGTCCCACTCTGTGTGACCCCACAGACGGCAGCCCACCAGGCTCCCCCGTCCCTGGGATTCTCCAGGCAAGAACACTGGAGAGGGTTGCCATTTCCTTCTCCAAGGTATGAAAGTGAAAAGTGAAAGTGAAGTCGCTCAGTGGTGTCTGACTCTTAGTGACCCCATGGACAGCAGCCATCAGGCTTCTCTGACCATGGGATTTTCCAGGCAAGAGCACTGGAGTGGGTGCCATTGCCTCCTCCGGCGTCTAACGGCGTATCTCACTTAATGCTCACTAACGATGAACATGTGATGTATTCTTGTTTCCATTTGGTGGATGAGAAAACTGAGGCTTAGAGAGACAAGCGACTTGCCCCAGGTCATAACTAGGCAGCTGGTAGAGTCATGATTCAAATCCAAATCAAGGCCTGACTTCAGCACTTACACTCCTAATTATGACTACTTTGCCAGACTTTCTTGGACTGAAACAGAATAAAATGTGACAAAATCAGAAAAGTTGATTTTATAACCAAGGAAATAAACTACAGAACACCTAAATTGTGCATAATCTTTCATTCAAAAGTTCCAAATTGAAGGATGTACCCTAAAGACTGGAGAAGGAAATGGCAACCCACTCCAGTATTCTGGCCTGGGAAATCCCATGGACAGAGGAGCCTGGTGGGCTACAGACCATGGGGTCGCAAAGAGTGGGACCTGACTGAACAACTGAGCATGTACCCTAAAGACATGATCATGGGTAGGCTCAAGGATTTTCAGTGGTAGCAAAATACTTCTCTGTCATCGAGAAAAAACTGCAAACAACTTACATGCCCAGCAAAGAAGAGACTGGCTGTCTGAATTATGGCACATTCAACATGGCAGATTACTATGCAGACTTTAGAATTTTACTGTAAAAAGTACTCAATCATGTAGGGACAGGCTCAGGATACATTCAGTTGTAGAATATGATCCAAACTATGCTTTTTAAAACCCACATAGACATGGAAAATAAGGGGAAAGCTGTCAAAATCTTAACAATGTTTATTTCTGGATGGAAGGGTTCTTTGTAGGTTTTGTGTGTTCACATATTTATATGGTAGCCTCAAAAGGAAATAATTCATTAGCAATGGTTAAACCAAGAAAAGTGGTACTGACCTACAGAGCTGTCTTCTGAGTTTGACTTATGGAGAGGATTCCTACAAAAGAAAAACAAGTATGATTATCAAGGAACCTTACCTTCATGTGAGACCTGAAGACCCTCCTAACTAGTGAGACCCAGCATCAATCAGCTTGGCGGAGCCAGGGAAATGTCTACAGAATATTAACCAACAGCCTTTCCCAGCCATCTGCTGCCTTTCTAGAAACATGCTAATGTGCCACTTGTCAACACTAATTACGGACTCACTCCAGGGTACAACCTATATTAAATGAAGGGAATGGACTTGACTGGGTGATCATTAAGTATCTGTCATTTCTGTGAATCATTATCTACATGCTAAGTTATTTCCATTAAGAGGTCCTTCAGGGACTTCCTTGGTGGTCCAGTGGTTACGAATCCAATTGCAAGGGAGGGGACGTGGGTTCAATCCCTGGTTATGGAACTAAGACCCCACATGCAACGGAGCAACTAGGCCCACACCTGTGCACCACAACTACCGAGCCACAACAAAGATCCCTGCATGCCACCACTGAGACCTCAAAGTCAAATAAATAAATACACAAATACTTAAAAAAAAAAAAAAAAGTCTTTCATATAAATGGGAAAGAGAAGACCAATGAGAGCACAGACCCAGCAGATGGGTGGTAATGAGAAGACAGTCCCAGAATATGAGTAAGGTGGTCATCTGGAGAAGTCAGGAGGGTGCAGAGGTCCGAGGACAACAACCCACAGGAGGCTGGAAGCCCCAGGCAGGGAGCAGCCAGGGTGGAGCTCCTCTGGTCGCTTGCTGCCATCTGGCAAGTGTGCTACCTGTCTCCCTAGATCTTCCAAAGTGCAAAGTGAAGGCAAATAACTCAACGTTTCAAAAAATGTGTCCAAGTTCATTAATACATGTCTGGGCATCCGATTTGGCCCATCCCCTCCCCTCCCCAGGCTGCCAGTGTGTGAACCTGAAATGTGAACTCGGCCCCAGACCAGGTGATTAAACCTTTCTCCAGAAAATACACAGACAGGTGCCAACTTAAAGCAAGAAGGCAGGAGAACCAAAGAAAGTTCACATTGTTTTTTTTCAAAAGGGGAAGAGCCAAAGTGGAGCAGCATCTTCCACCAGGGAGGTCCAGAGTGAGAGGTAAGCACAGCGTCCCTGAGTTTGCTGAGCAGGAAAGCCAGGAAGAAGGAACCTGCATCAGAACACAAGCAGGGGAGCTCAGAGGATGTCCGCCTGGATCTCCACTGCACCTGTATCCACCCAGGGTGGAGCGCGGAGGCGGCATCGGGTGAAATGCCCTTTAGTGTGAGAAGAGCAGAGTTCCACAGAAACCATCAGGAAGAGAAGTATTGCGTTGGCCCCAAAGTTCACTTGAGTTACTCCATAATATCTTACAGAAGAACCTGAGTGAACTTTTTGCCCGATACAGTAACGAGAAAAGAACCTATAGAACTTAAGTTGACCAGAGGCTGGGGTCTTCCTCTCATGCAGAGCCACCTGTGATAAGGCAACTCTCTTTGGAATAACTGCGTCGATGCTGGCTGACCGCTGACCGACATTTGAGAGTGGAAGCGCCTTCAGAGCCCAAGTCTGCGCGAAAAGTGTTTCTGACTTGCACAAAAGCCGGACTGACTCCTACTGTCCATAAGGGGACAGAGTTAAGAACAAAGAGCAGAAAACACGGGAAAGGACTCAACTACCGAAGAGCTAGACTTGTAGCCAAGTTTCTCGCCCATACTATCATGCCGCCAACACAAAAAGACGTAAGGAAAATCTACCTTTTGACACATTTTGCCAGATTTCGCTTCCAAAATACTCTCTCTTCCTTTTGATCCACACAATAAATGGAAATACCTAAACAAATATTTACGTGAACGGCTTCCACGAAACAACCGTCTCAAAGTTTCATTCATTTGGTAAAATGACTCAGTGTTGATGCTACTGTAAGGTACGTGGACAATCATGGAGAAGCGGGGCTCACAATGGAGGGAGGGTGACGAACGTGAATAAATACATGCAAAGAAGGAGAAGCAGCAGCTGAAGGACGAGGGGGAAGGAGGGGAGCGAGCACACGGTGGTGGAAGTGAGAGGGACAGGAAGGAGGAGGAAGTGGAGGAGAAGCGGCAGCCACACACGTGAGCAAAGTGCCCAGAGTCACAAAAGGAGGAGCAAGGCAAATGCCAGCAGACAGCAGAGTGAAGCACTGGCTAGGTGAGTGGGGATTACGGCAGGAAAATAATATTGATGCTGAAGGTTTGAAATCTTAAACTTTGGTGTGTGTGTGTGTTAATTTTATTGGTTGCATTTGTAGCTCAGTCTACTTTATGGCAACCGGCCGTGACCAGCCAGCACCATCAGCAGGCTTTCTGTAGATGACCTCTGACAGCAACAGAAGTGGCACACTGAGTTTCAGACTCGCTCTTAGGACTAGGAAAGTCTTGACCTAATGGCTTAGTACCAAATATTTCAACTATCCCTAGCTCTTGATAAACTAGTTAACTATGTAATAAACTAAAAACATGTATATGTCTTTCACTTTTTCTGAAAGGAATGTGTTCATGGGAAAATGGTCTAAAGAAGTAGTAGTTTTTTCCAATCCTTTGCTGATTTAGAATAATACACTTTATTGAGTTGTAAGGAATTTTACCCACTGTTTAATTCAACCCCAGTTTTGCAGGAAACCCTAGTCTCCAAAGGCACAAGGCTCCCTGACTGGTTAGAGGCCAGCAAGGAGCTGTACTGAGGCACTGTTAGCACTGTTAGCTTGGTTGTCTTTCCAAAATATACTCAAGTCTCCCTACATGGATATAGTGCATATAAAGTTGTCTCAAAAATTCAAACGTTGATTTCTAATTTTTCAACCCATTTTTCCAAAATTCACGTTACAGAAAAGTTATGTTCTCACTATTACATAGTTATCACAAAATAAGTCAATATTTCCCTCTCTAAAATGCTGACTTAGAACTTCATTATTTTTACATACTTTCTTCAAATTACCATGCATTTCAAACATTTATCCTTGATTTGCATTTTTGATCTATTTATTACATGAGAGCTCCTCCTAAGCATCACTTGCATTTCCCTCAGAATGCCAGCAGGTGGCACTGTAGCTTTTATATTCAACTTGCTTATTGTGGCCCGCAGGGATTTTGTTTTCAAAATTTCACCAGTTCACAATCTAGATACTGGCCAAAGATAGCAAGCCAGTGCTTTCATAAGCACGAGGCTTCCCAACTCATCAATTTGCAAAGGGGCAAAATACCATCATGTGAAGTTTAATTTGGATGCAGAGAATCGTCCCTGCAAACAGAAGCTGGCAAAGCAGCAGAGATGTAAAAACAATGCCATCTCCTTTCTCCTCGAAACTGATTGGAAAATTCATCCAGCAGAAACAAAATTCAATGAAGCCACCAAATTCCAAATTCGGATGGCACCAGGTGGGAAGGGTTGTTTACTGATCTCCTAGTAGAAGAAATTAACGCTCAGAAGTCAGTTCCAAAGAGACCTCCTTGTAAGACATCCTTCCAGCCAGACACTGCAGATCTGAACATGGCAGCCTGTTTCTACCCATCACGCTCACTGTCAACAGGGTAAAAAAGATGGGGACTTCCACAAAGATCCGGATGACTGGGAAGCAATTTAATTCGACTGTACTTTGAGAATTAAAGCATTTAGTAATCATTGAATTTTGCTTTTAAAGTCTCTGAACTCAGGACCTTTTGTTTCCCATCAATAACTGCTACTATTAGACCCCCAAACTGCTTCAGCGTAAATATTTTTCCTCAAGACCCCTAACTACTCTAGTTCTCCCTGAAGCCCAAATTCACTGAAGAAAATTCATAAGGAATGCATGATTAGACTAAAAAAAAAAATCAACTTAAGGAACAACATCTCTAGAATTGAGCCAATTCTCTTCATTCTACTCTCCAATCATTAGCAAATTCTTTGTTAAGTTGCTTTCTTCCTTTTCTTCACTCACTCACTTATTCAGTGTTTCTTTCACTCAATAAATATTTATTAAGCTCTCGTTCTGGGTCTAGCATGCTCTGCGGTACTGAGATCATAGCAGTAAACAATGGGTAAGATCCCTGTTCTCTTGGAGCGAGGATGGGGGAATGATCAAGAAGTGGGGAGAATTCTAGAAAGGATGGACAGAGGCGGCCTCTCTGAAGAGCTGGCAGATGAGCACACACCCAGATGATAAGCCGGAATGACGCTGGCTCCTCCAACGGGGAAGACTGGGGAAGGGAGAGAGGAGGAGGTGAGAAGCCCCCTTAGCCCATGCTCAGTTTTAGATGCTTACTGAACACCACTGCAAAGGGGGATAGCTGGATATGTGAGTCTGAGTTCAGGGGACTCACTGAGGACCACAGATAAGCATTTAGAAGTCACCTGCATATTTAAAGCCAGGAGACCAACTGAAAACAGTGAAGAGATGCTGAAACAGAGCTCAGGAGTAATCCAATTTTTAGAGGCCAGGAAAAGAAGGAGAAGTGGGCAGTGGGACTTCAGGAGAGGGGTCAGTGAGGAAAAGGAAAGCCAGAAAGTACACTTTCACCTTTTCTGGCTAGAAGAATAATACGAAAATCGACTTAACACAGCTTATACTGCTGCCTCAAATGCCAGACAGGGTAAATTCTACATTGCTCTATTTTTCCATTGAATTTATCGCCTCACAGCAGAGAAGACCAGAGAGAAAGAGGAAACTAACAAAGGTCAAAATGAAATTCTTTATATTTGTTTACAGAATTCTACCTTGCCTAAGGACACACAGCTGGTCAGAGACATAATTGGGTTTTGAAGCTGTATATCCGAGTCCAAAGCTTCATCCAGTTCACTGAACATATTGCTTCTTATTTACATAAAGGAAATTCACATCACCTGATACACTGGCTTGTTTCTTGTGTAAATTCCTGGAAGACCCTCAGAAGGATTTATGAGAAGAGAGCATGCTTTCAACCCCAAATGTGAACATGGTTTATGGGTTTATTAGAACGAAGTATTTAAAAAACACTTATTCAGTTGTGTTACTACCACAGGGTCTTCTTGTATGCTTCTGGAAGAAAACGAGGCCACATCATTGAGCTCAAACCCAGTTTCCTTCTGTCCATTTATATATAAATAGCCCAAGGTACCTCCAGGCAGAGACAGCTGTATCTCACTGTTACATACCTGGGCTGGCACACCAGAAAGGTAAAACAAACGTCCCTGCATAAAGGAATTCCTAAAATAGATTGCAGGTCTGTGTTTTGATGCACTGCCCAGAAACTTCATTATAACCAAACAAAAAGGAAAGAAAAACAGTTCTATCATCATTCCTAAGAAAGGACCATGTGTTATATGTTACTGGAAAACCTATACTTAAGAGACTTTAAAGGTTCCTTTATCTTGAGTCTCCGGAAATACACTTTCCCATTAGTTTATTTCCTGCTGGATTTTGAATCAGGGCTTCTGCTGTGTCTGGGTCCTTGCCTGCTTCATCCCTTAGCCTGCCAAGACAGTCCCCAAGCCAGGAGCAATTTTCCTCAAGACCCAGAAAAAGAACTGAGGCATCTGTGCTATTGAGTTGTACTGTGCACAGGAGAGGGTGAAGAAGGTAAGCGAGCTGAGGGCCTTTTTAGCAGTTAATATTTACTTTTGCTTTATTCTCTCTCTCTCTTTTTTTTTTTTTGGCCATGTGATACAGCTTACAAGATCTTAGTTTCCCTGGAATGCGAACCTGGGCCACGGCAGCAAAAGCATCGAGCAAGTCCTAACCACCGGCCTGCCAGGGAATTCCCTTCTTTTGCTTTATATTTACCTTACTTAAACATAACAAACTTGGGACTTCTCCAGTGGCCAGGTGATTAAGACTCTGCACTCCCAAGGCAGAGGGCCCAGGTTCAATCCTGGGTCAGGAACAGGCACAGCTAAATAAATAAATGTAACAAATTACTCATATTCATATTTTGTATATTTAGTGACAGGTCAATGTGCATAAAATAGGTAATTCTTTAGTTTGATATTTCAGGTATCAAAGATACTTTTTCATATAGGAGCATTTCTCCTCTATTTAACTGAAATGAAACAAAATTCAGCTCATACTATCCACTGACGGCCATGAAAATTTAAGGGTCACCCCTTTTCCTAGCCGTGGGGTGAGGACTAGGATGAGGCCTCAGACATGGAGGGTCCCCAGTGCTGGGTGCTCACTCTTGAGGCTGGGCACAAATGCAGGGAGCAAGTACCTCCTTAAATTCCATACCCTCTGTAATCTCTTGCTTTTCCCTCAGTGGGGCCCTTCCCAGCCAATCACTGCTGTATTTCATACACATGATGGAAATTAGCTTGCAAACCCACAGGATGGGGTCTGCAGCCAAGCGGCTGGCATCCTGTTAGAACTCCCTGAAGATTCAGGATCAGTGACAACACCAGTGACATGTTGTCATCCTGGTGAACACTCTCCCTACAGGCTTCTCTTTCATGTCACAGTCTATTCCTGGCCTGTACTTTCTGGCTTTTTTGCTGAAAGGTCACCTTCCTAGGTGATCAAGGCAGGCGTATGAAGAACCAAGTCCAAGGCCGTGGCCAACACTGCACAGCTCGGAGCTCACAGGCTCAGAAGTCAGGGATGCCCGTGATAGCGCTGCCACAAACCTAGGCAGGTGTTCCTTCTTCCCACAAAGTAAAGCAGTGTGATGCAAAGCTGTACCTACTTTAGTGGGTTGTTAGGGGAATTACAGGAGGCAATGCAGGTAAAGGGCTTAAGGCGGTGCCTGACCACAGGTGAGTTCTCAGTGCATATGACCACCCCCTGGAGCCACCCCAATCAGATGGATTCACTTGGTCTTTGCAGACTATTACCCATCCTCATCCCACCAAGCCCAGCCACTGCTCAGCCCCTACTCTAGACTCCAGCAGTTTCTGAATCACCGAAGTTCTTCTTTTTTTTCTTTTTCTTTTTTAATTTTCTTTTTTACTTTTTTAAAAATTTTTTAAAAATCGCTTCAGTCGTGTCCGACTCTGTGCGACCCCATAGACGGCAGCCCCCCAGGCTCCGCCGTCCCTGGGATTCTCCAGGCAAGAACACTGGAGTGGGTTGCCATTTCCTTCTCCTTTTTTATTTTTCTTACACTGGAGCTGTTGTTCAGCGGCTCAGCCATGTCCACCTCTTTGCGACATCATGACCTGCAGCACACCAGGCCTCCCTGTCCTCCACTATCTTACATTAACTTCCCTTTCTTACATAATAACTTCCCTCAAATAATTTGAATGGATGCAGTGATCCTTCTTCCCCTTTCAATCTCATTTTATACAAGCAATTCATGTTTTTCCTAGAATTAAAAGAAAAAACCATCTAACACAACACTGCAAGTCAACTGTACTCCAATAAAGTTTTTTTTTTTTTAAATATTTCTTTATTTGGCTGTGCTGTGCTGGGTTTTAGTTGCAGCATGCAGGATCTTTGATGGTCATTGGGGCATGTGGAATCTAGTTCCCTGACCAGGGGTCAAACCTGGGCCCCCTGCTTTGGGAGCACAGTCTTAGCCACTGGAGCACCAGAGAAGTCCCTCCAATAGAGTTTTTAAAATTTTTTTCATATTTTCTCCCTGAAAATTTAAAAAACCCACAACTGAACAACACAATTTATCCTTTTTTTCAGCATAAATTAACACTTGCTTACATCCTACAAAGAACTGTACAAATTTAACTGTACAAATTTTAAGCAGTAAGAACTGTACAAATTTAGTTCACTGTGTTCAGCACAGTGCATAGTAAACAATTCTATGTTGATTTTGAGTAGATTTCAGTATGGATGCATACCAAATCACGGGAAACACTCTGGACCCATCAACCATGTAATATTCACTCCTTAAAAGAAATGGCAGGGGTTCCAGGTTTATTAAGTGTGGATATTGTCTCAAAGCAAGAATATTACCCAATCATTAATTTCAATTGGAAGAGGGTCTCTTACTACGAATATTTTGAAAAGTTTGAAATTTTCGGCTATCGGTTTGGGCCCTTTCAGCTTTTCCTTCTTTATGTTATCTTTGGTTTTTAAACTGCCACCAGAATCACTGTAGGCGAGCTTTTCCTTCCACACAAGATATCTCAAGAGGAGTATCTTACTCAGAAAAATTTCGAGAGG
This sequence comes from Neotragus moschatus, assembly GCA_006410615.1. Lineage (NCBI taxonomy): Eukaryota > Metazoa > Chordata > Mammalia > Artiodactyla > Bovidae > Neotragus > Neotragus moschatus. The sequence continues at coordinate 2,498,829 of SJYA01001559.1, read as the reverse complement.
AAGACACAGCCAATCCAGGTGCAGAACTTGACGTCTAATCACAATCATTTCTATTATCCCTCAATCCACTGCTAATTTTATTAGGTATGTGGAAGTTCTAGGTATTTAAACATGGTCTTTCCTGCTGCAAAGCAAGTGATTTTTGTTTTAAACATTAACTGCCCTCACATAGTTAAAATGAACATAACGGCTTCCCTTCCACTTCTCAACTGCACTTTGCAAAAGCAATTCATGTTTTTCTTAGAATGAAAAAAAAAAATACACTAATGATTGAAAAAGATGTCAACATGGAGATGAATTGGGCAGCTCACTGGTCTCTAGCTGTGAATGACATTATGTCTAATGTCTCCCCTGAGACCACAACCCAGGAAGCCGCCCAGCACAATGGCTCACAAGGCAGGTTCTGGAGTCCGACCGCCTTGGACAGCTCTAGCGTTCACTAACTAGCAACCCTGGACCAGCCACTTAGTCTGACTAAATCCAAGTTTCAGAATATGCAAAACAGACACACTAATATTATGGAACATATAGGCTTTCTAGAGGTTTCAGTGAACTGTCGCTTGCCCAGTATTGAGAACATGCTTGCACGTGATAAACAGTACTACCAAGAAGCCAGTGATCACGGGACTGTGCCCTCTTAAATTACGTGGCTACCCACACTCCCTGGGAGCACGTAGAGCCCGGGTGTTGGCCCGGCCCTAGAAGACATAACTGGTATTTTACATCCTGGTGCTTCTGGGAAAGCTAGTGTTTTCACAGTGAAAAGAAATGACTCAGTTTTCACGTGTCTTTTGCCCTTTGCCCTCCCCCTGTTCCTACCTGAAACATGGGCAGAGGGCCAAGCAGTTATCATTTTACTATAAGGAAGAAAGTCACACACTAAGGATAGAGGAGCAGAGAAAATAATTCCTCAGAATACCTACCTCCAGAGTGCTTGCCATACGGCCGGGGAGTGGGGGGCGGGCGGGGGGAATATATGTATATATACACACACGCTGCTGCTGCTAATAAGTCGCTTCAGTCGTGTCCGACTCTGTGAGACCCCATAGACAGAAGCCCACCAGGCTCCTCCATCCCTGGGATTCTCCAGGCAGGAACACTGGAGTGGGTTGCCATTTCCTTCTCCAATGCATGCAAGTGGAAAGTGACAGTGAAGTCACTCAGTCGTGTCCGACTCTTAGCGACCCCATGGACTGCAGCCCACCAGGCTCCTCCGTCCATGGGATTTTCTAGGCAAGAGAACTAGAGTGCATATATAAATATACTCCTGTTGGCCTCAACCTTGCAGACTTGGTTGTTAATAAGTGAAAATGACAAACTTCTAAAAAACATTGATGTGGGTTTACCAAGCACATTCATATACATTTCACTGGATTTCAGGCTCATGCAGACCCTGAAAAGAACNAAGAGAACTAGAGTGCATATATAAATATACTCCTGTTGGCCTCAACCTTGCAGACTTGGTTGTTAATAAGTGAAAATGACAAACTTCTAAAAAACATTGATGTGGGTTTACCAAGCACATTCATATACATTTCACTGGATTTCAGGCTCATGCAGACCCTGAAAAGAACTAGCCCCACTATACAGATGGAGAGACTGAGGCCTGGCACACTCATGAAAGAGACTTGTCCAATTGGATTAATAAGTCATAGAGCTGGGGCTTAACCTCAGCTCTTCTGACATCAAATCCAATGTCCTTCCCACTAGAAATCAGATGCATAATGCTGTGAGCCCAAAGCCAAAACGGTGTGCATTTTCTCTCATTAGTGGCACTGAAGATGCAATTTAAGTTAGTGGCTTGGCCACAAGAGAGTCTGCAGTCCCAGGTCAAGCTCTGACTTCTGGTGTTTCCTCAACAGGCATACATATTAAGCTGTTGAAAAGGAAAAGGGGGGCTTCTCTCATGGTCCAGAGGATAAGACTCCACATTCCTTATGGACAGGGCCCAGGTTTGCTCCCTGGTTAGGGAACTAAGATCTCATATGCCACAACTAAGCCTGTGCACTGCAGCAAAGACCCAACATGGCCAAAATAAATAACAAGTAATCTTAAAAATAAATAAAAAGATAAATTTTTAAAAAGATCTTGAACTTCGTCTTCACTCTCATTTTGGTATAACCAGTAAAAACGAATGCCTTCCTTTTATGGCCTCAATTTGACATATTTTATATTTTATTTAAGTCTTTATACCTTCCGGAGAAGGCAATGGTACCCCACTCCAGTACTCTTGCCTGGAAAATCCCATGGACGGAGGAGCCTGGANACTGAGGCCTCCCAGGTGGCTCGATGGTAAAGAATCTGCCTGCAAGAGACTCAGGAGACATGAGTTCTATCCCTGGGTAGGGAAGATCCCCTGGAGTAGAAAATGGCAACCCACTCCAGTATTCTCGCCTGCAGAATCTGATGGACAGAGGAGCCTGATGGGCTTCAGTCCATGGGGTCAGAAAGCGTAGGACATGACTGAGCACAGCACACAGGTGGCAGGGTGGGAGGAGAAGGGGCTGAGTGAAAAAAACATTTATTATGTGTTTTAATAGTAGTTATTGACAATATCAGAGTGTTAGTGGAAACAGTAAGTATTGAATTGGTACAAAATTTCCAAATACAATCTTCTTAATTTTTTAAAAACAGAACTGTGAGATTATTTACTTAAGAATAACTTTAAAATTAGGATACATGCTTAAAAAGACTATAAGTGAGACTGCAGCAAAACTTTTAAGGGAAAGTAAGCTCTTGCTTCTCTTGGTCATTTCTTAACAAGGAGTTCACTTGCACAGCTAAGTGAAATTATTTTGGCCATTTTTATAACCACTGAAAAATGCTTAACGGCAATTTATGTTGCAAGAATCTAACAGAACTTTGAGTAACATCACAATAAAATTTCCTAAAAAATGTAACAGATTTCAAATCTACTTCTAACTTCTCATAGTAGATATGACAAATGATCAAGTTCTAGTGTGCAGACTTGTGCATTCAACATCCATCCTGNACTGAAAAATGCTTAACGGCAATTTATGTTGCAAGAATCTAACAGAACTTTGAGTAACATCACAATAAAATTTCCTAAAAAATGTAACAGATTTCAAATCTACTTCTAACTTCTCATAGTAGATATGACAAATGATCAAGTTCTAGTGTGCAGACTTGTGCATTCAACATCCATCCTGAAGCTAGCTCAGCCACATGGAGCCAAAAGGTTCCCCTGTCTGACCACTGTACCATGAACTGCACCTTGATCCATACTCATCCAACATTTCCAAGGCCCTGTGATCATCACATTCGGCAGAATAGTGCTGGGCAGCTGGCTGATACAGTGTGAGCCATCACAGAGCTTGCTGCCCAGAGGAATCACAACAGGTTCCATCCTGAGGTCACACTCCAAGGAGCCCTAGAACAGTGTTTCTGCTTTTAGCACCTTGCAACCACCCAGAGGGCTTGTTCAACACCATTGCTGGGACCCTCCCCAGAATTCCAGATTCTGTCCATCTGGGGTGAGCCTTTTGATGTGCATTAAGACCAAGTTCCCTGGTGAAGACCACACTGCTGGCTGGGGAGCCATGCTTTTTTATTATTTACTTATTCATTTATTTTTGGCTGTGCTGGGTCTTCGTTGCTGTGCACAGGCTTTATCAAGTTTCGGCAAGTGGGGACTACTGTTCGCTGCAGTGGGAGCACAGGCTATAGGCCTGTGGGCTTCAGTAACGGCTAACTGCAGCACACAGGCTCAGCAGTTGCCACTCGTGGGCCCTGGAGTGCGTGGGGCTCAGCAGTTACAGCGTCCAGGCTGNTGGGGTGAGCCTTTTGATGTGCATTAAGACCAAGTTCCCTGGTGAAGACCACACTGCTGGCTGGGGAGCCACGCTTTTTTATTATTTACTTATTCATTTATTTTTGGCTGCGCTGGGTCTTCGTTGCTGTGCACAGGCTTTATCAAGTTTTGGCAAGTGGGGACTACTGTTCGCTGCAGTGGGAGCACAGGCTATAGGCCTGTGGGCTTCAGTTAACGGCTAACTGCAGCACGCAGGCTCAGCAGTTGCCACTCGTGGGCCCTGGAGTGCGTGGGGCTCAGCAGTTACACCGTCCAGGCTCTAGAGCATGGGCTCAGTAGTTGTGCAAGGGCTCAGCTGCCCCACAGCGTGTGGGGTATTCCAGGACCAGGAATCGAACCCCTGTGCCCTGCATTGGCAGGCAGATTCTTGACCACTGGACCACCAGGGAAATCCTGGGGAGCCACACTTTGAGAAGTGCCATCCAAGACAGGGCAGGGTTGCTTCAAATTCTGGATTCAGTGGCCTGGAGGTTAAAGAGATCCGTGTATCCTGAGTCACATCTAAACCGAGGCCTGGTGTTCTGTTCTCTAGAAGGAGATGATCAAGACTAATGATTTTAAAATAAAAAAGATGAGCTTTAAACATCACTTAAAGGTGGAGGGGGCAGGTAAAGCCAGGTGTCCAACAATAGAATAAATTATTTACAACATGTAGAATCTGTATAACTGGAGGATTTGAGATCACGACCATGTTACTATCTGCTGCCTAGGATGCGGGCTATTTCAAAAACTGATCCAGACCTCTGTCAACTATAGTGATTCTATTACTTATGCTGCCGTGCAACAGCTGGAAATTAAGTAAGACTTTGAGGGATAATTTACTTTTTCCATTATATTTTTACAGGAAAATGAACTACAAGTCCTAACCCAGTGACTCAAATGTTTTAGAATGAATAATCTTTGGAAGTTGGTAACTGCCTGTAACTGAACAAATATTCATGTATTCATTTATTCAACCAATATTTCTTAAGGGTCACCTTTATACTTAGCTGATATGCTGGGAACTGGAAGTATAAAGAAGAGTCGCTGAACTTCAGGAGCTCTTGATCCAGTAAGATGAACATAACTAAGAAAATAAAAAACCCAAAGCCTCCACATTATCATATAAATAACATCTGATCTGATTAGTATGCAGAGTGAGTGTGTGAATATGGATTTTATAAAAGTATGTAGCTTCACCAAACTGGAGATGCCAAATTTACATGAATCCTCTGAGACTGGCTCACATTTTGTCATGATTTAGAGCGTGATTATTGTTGTCTTTGTAGCTGTAAAAATCAAAAACCATCATGACATGTAACCACTGTTCTTTCTCAGTCTTTGCATCACATTTTCAAACCATCTTTAAAACTTTTTTAACCATCTTAAAAAGCCTCAGAATCACCGACAGGCAAAGACAATCCAGTATTCTAAAGTCGTCAGTGACAAACTTTTACTTCTGAAAGAAATGAACTTTTGAATTAATAGTAACGATGCGACTGTGTGCGTGCTCAGTTGTATCCGAGTCCTTGTGACCCCATGGACTGTAGCCCACCAGGCTCCTCTGTTTGTGGGGTTTTCCAGACAAGAATACTGCAGTGCGTTGCCATTTCCTTCTCTAGGGGATCTCCCCGATGCAGGGACAGAACTCGAGTCTCCTGTGTCTCCTGTGTAGGCAGGAGATTATCACTGAGCCACACGGGAAGCCCAATAGTAATGTTATAAAGCATTTAAAAACACACACATAAATGTCACAGTATTTGATTAAGAAAACTAAGAATAAAATAAAAATTGGAAACTCAACTGCCAAATTTTAGCCCAGGGCAAACTTTTTACTGCTGTATTTTAAGTGCTTGAAAAACCAGGTTTATAATGGAAACACAGATAGACCAAGCTCCGATGTAATATACATAAATGATATGTTTCTGTTCTTGTATAGTGATTTCCCTCCTCTCTAAACATTAATCTTTGAATGACTTACTCCATAAATTATTGAACTTAGTTCAAAAGCACATGAAATCTAAAATACCCATTTACTGAATGGCTACAGTGCCATGTTGAAATTACTGTGATTTATCTCTTTCTTTAATGGTTACTGTAGCAAACGTACTTCATTGCTCAAAATTATTACCTGGTAGCACAGTTTACTCTAGTTTAAGCATAAATCTATCCCCCTATTCAGAACAGCAGCTGTTTGTCAAGATCTCGTTCATGCTTCACTCAGCCACAGCCATGAGGCTCAACTTTTACTTTTTACATCCTGAAAGTGTATCTATACGTACACTGTGGTACGTATAGATGGCATGCATATTTGGGGAAAGCAATTAAATTTGCATGCACTATGATTACTGCTGGAGAAGGCAATGGCACCCCACTCCAGTACTCTTGCCTGGAAAATCCCATGGACGGAGGAGCCTGGTGGGCTGCAGTCCATGGGGTCGCCAAGAGTCAGACACGACTGAGTGAATTCACTTTCACTTTTCACTTTCATGCATTGGAGAAGGAAATGGCAACCCACTCCAGTGTTCTTGCCTGGAGAATCCCAGGGACAGGGGAGCCTGGTGGCCTGCCATCTATGGGGTCGCACAGAGTCGGACACGACTGAGGCAACTCAGCAGCAGCAGCAGGATTACTGCAGTGGGGGAGGGGGAGGTAAAGCACCATTTACCCACTACTGAGCTCACTCCCTGTGCTCATATGGGACGTGACTCTACCAGCTCGGGCTCTGGATGCAGACCAGTCTATAGAACTACTGCATTTCTCACACGTTGCTGCTCGCAGGTACTACAGTCACAGCAACTGAGCTGTTGTTGCTGTGGTGAGAGAGAGATTCTGGTTTAGAATCCAACTTTTCATCTGCACCAAGAGGAAGGCCTCCTCCTCATTTCCAGTCTTATGATTTGGTTGGTAGAAGAGTTGAGGAAAACGTCTATTCTTCATCTAGAGAAAATTTGGCTGCATACATGACAATGGGCTAAATGGTTTAATATATAGAGAGTGCTGCTAAATAAATAAGAAAAACACTATTTTGTTTATTTTTTTTTAGAAAAAATAGAAAAATAGAAAAACACTATTTTAGATAGAAAAATGGGCAAACAACTTTAAGAGATGAGCCACAAAACAGGATATTTTTTTAAATGCGCTCTTAGAAATAAAGAATTGAAAACACTATGAGAATACCTTTCACCAATCAAACTGGTAAAGTTTTCTCTTTCTTGATAATATTAAATACTGAGAAATACAAAATTTAAGAAACATAGATATGGGAATTCCTGGTGGTCCAGTGGTTAAGACTCTTAGCTCTCAATGGAGGGAGCATGGGTTCAATCGCTGGTTGGGGAACTAAGATCCCACATGCTGTGTGTCCAATAAATAAAATAAAACAATTAAAAAAAAAAAAGCATAGATATGCTGCTAATGGAAGTACAAACTATACACTATTTCCAGATGGCAGTTTAACAGTGTTTGTGGAGTCTTTAAACTGTTCCTACATTCAGCCTGCTAATAAACTCACATCTAATAATCTACTTAAGTATAATGAATTATGAAAGTGAACACGTACATTTATAGATATTAATGGTTACTTATTTTTATAATAATAAAAGATGTACATTTAAAAATATTCATGGTGACTTATTTTTATAATAACAAAAAACATTTAAATAGCTTGAATTGAGGGGTACATAAATAAACTATGATACATTCGCAAGATAAAATGGTATATAGCCATTAAAAATCACATCTCTGGAGAGTATTTAACAAGTGGAAAGTGTTCTCGATAGGAGGTTAAAAAATATAAGCAAGCACACTGTATTCACAGCTTGATTCCAAAGTGTATTTGAGTAAATGTGTGAACATATATAGAATGTAAACTTCAATGGGCAGAAAATTCTGTATGTTCTGTTCACTGACGTACCCCAGAATCCAGCAGTGTCTGGCACTTAGTAGGTATTCACTGCAGTCTGGGAGGAAATAACCTAATATGTAGTTAAATCTGAGATGGGGATATGGATCAGAGGTTTAAGCATAACTAAGTTTGTTTTTTAGGCATTTCTGTATTTTCTTATTTTTCTACATGGTGTACGTACTACTTTTACAACCCCCAAAGCAAGACAAAAATGTTTCTATTTGAAGTGTATTTTTTCTAATGCTATTTCTTCTGTAGAGCTAGAGTCAGATTTGGTTCGAAATTTACACCCACGTGCAGCACACCCTCAAGATTCTATACCGTAACTGGGTCTTAGAAAACCCAAGGCATAGTAGAGGTATGTTAATTTTGTTAAATCTCACATGATAAGTGATTTCTTTTCTACAAACAGATACTTATGGGAGCTTTGTCATTTAAGGATACATTATTCATGGCATGTGGCAGTCTGGTTGGGAGGGGAGTTTGGGGGAGGATGGATACATGTATATGTATGTCTGGGTCTCTTGGGCACGCACTTGAAACTATTACAACATTGTTAACTGGCTATACCCCAATACAAAATAAAAGGCTTAAATTAAAAAAAAAATAAAGATACATTAGTCAGCACACAAACACACACTTCACTGTACCTTATTTTTTTTTAACTGCATTATAATACTGAATATTTTAAAACATAAATAACTTGGAATTTTCTTCACGGAAAATTTGCTTTCCTTTCCCTTTCTCTTCAACTGCCTTGTCAAATTCTCCTTTCCCATAGCAAGGAAAGATAAAATTGGAAGCATTTCCTTGTTGTCTCTTAACTAGCCTCAGTCACCTAAATATCACCAGGGTGTTAATTAGAAAATGGTTATTTCATATAAAATTATGCATATTATATGCACAGAGAAATTGCATGTATGCAAACAGTAAGCCAACTTGCCCCTGGCAGGTAGCACTTTTTTCCTTAGGAAAGCAAACAAACAGAAGCCTCAGAGGAGTACAAACAGGAAACACACTCGGACCTGATCTCCAAGGGCAGAAAACAGATGGAAGCCATTCCCTAGCATCTGCAGCGGGACTGATAAAAGCAGAGCCTCAAACACAATGACCAGTGTGCCTGGGAAACGGACAGAGGAGCAGGCTGCGTTCCTGCATATGGCGTGTCCCTCCAAGGCTGCAAAGAACCTAGAGATACAATTGTGGCTTGGAGAAACAAGAGAAAAAAAGAGTCTTGCATGGAACAGCCAGGTCTGTCAAGAAAAAAACGGCACAATCCATGCAGTGATATGGTATCACTTCTAAATCACCCAAGTTATTTCCTTCCTATCAAGCTAATGTACACAAACTCAAAACACTAACACTTGAAATTTTCATTTATTTCATAAAATTTGGGGCTTCCCTGGTGTCTCAGATGGTAAAGAATCTGCCTGCAATGCAGGAGACCAGGGTTCAATCCCTAGGTAGGGAAGATTCCCTGGAGAAACGAATGGCTACCCACTCCAGTATTCTTGCCTGGAGAATCCCATGGACAGAGGAGTCTGGCAGGCTACAGTCCATGGGGTTGCAAGAGTCGGACACAACTGATCGACTAACACTTTCCATTTTTTCACTTTCATAAATTCAACAGAAAGGGAACCTGAGTAGAGCACTCACCTTTACCACAAAACCTTAAGCTAGGAGAAACAAAGGGCACCCCATGTATACATTTTAAAGGTTGCGCATATATAGTTTGAAAGTTGCTATGAAGAGGCTCTTTAAAATATTCCAAATTTTAGTCACCAGACACATGACCTGACAAATTCACGAAAATGTCAATTAAACTCAAGAGGAAATGATCTTGGGCAATACAGAATTCAGTTCCTTGTCATAAAACATTCACAGAGCAGTAAGTAACCCCTTCAACTCTTCCAAAAANCTCCTCCTGGCCCCAATCCCTCCCAGCATCAGAGTCTTTTCTAATGAGTCAACTCTTCACGTGAGGTGGCCAAAGTACTGAGTTTCAGCTTTAGCATCGTTCTTTCCAAAGAAATCCCAGGGCTGATCTCCTTCAGAATGGACTGGTTGGATCTCCCTGCAGTCCAAGTTTAGGGATACATGAAAGCAAATAGCTATTTTCTTGAAAACTCTCTCTTAAATATTCAAATGGCACCCATTTTAAAAACTGAACTGATTGCTTCAATTATCCAACCCCAAGGTATTATCAAGTAACCAAAGAAAGAGCAGTAAGAAACTCCTTGGGGTCACTTGGTCAACATAACCTGATAAACACCAAGTAATTACCAAGTGTTCATCAAGGCTCCCTCTCACACTGCATCCCACTTCCCCATCTGCTAGCTGTCACCAGGTCTCCGCCTATAAATTGCAGGCATATCCCAAGGCCAGTTCTGTCTTGAGCAGGTATTTCTGCAGTACTTTCTGATTCATCATTATCAACGTAATTACCATCACCGGCATTGTCACCATCATCACCATTATCTTCTTCCTCTTCACTTCACTGCCATCATCACCAACGTCCATCAAGTATGTGCTTGGTGCCACATACCATTCTAGGCACTTTATATGTATTACTTCACTTAATCTTCTCAAACGCCTTGCTGCTGCTGCTGCTAAGTCGCTTCAGTCGTGTCCAGCTCTGTGCGACCCCAGAGACGGCAGCCCACCAGGTTCCTCCGTCCCTGGGATTCTCCAGGCAGGAACACTGGAGTGGGTTGCCATTTCCTTCTCCAATGCATGAAAGTGAAAAGTAAAAGTGAAGTTGTTCAGTGTGTCCGACTCTTAACGACGCCATGGACTGCAGCCCACCAGGCTCCCCCGTCCATAGGATTTTCCAGGCAAGAGTACTGGAGTGGGGTGCCATTGCCTTCTCCATCAAACATCTTATGCAGTAGCCAATTTTACTATTTCCATCTTAGAAACTAGGAGAGTGAGGCTCAGAGAGATCATAGACCACATGCTAGAAGATGCTAGAAGTCTACTTGATTCCAGGATGCACCGTCTCAATTGTCATGCTTACCATCCACTGACTCATTGGGTCAGTACTTCAGTGCTAACAATCGGGCTACCTTTAGCTTTCCGAGTCCCTCTCCTCTTCCTTAGCTCTTTAGCCCATATCAAGTGTTTTGTTTGGTTGTCTTCTTCTTTCTAAGGCTTTGTTCTGATAACCTGCACAATAACCTTGGTCTTCTTCCAGGGCAGGGGTTCTGCCCCATCCTGTGTCAGCCTAGTGACCAAGTCCCTTCCCTCTGCTCACAGACTTAACAACAGACAGATATCCATTAGTAGGGGTTCTCAATTTCCTGTCCCTGCCTGATTCCTCTGTCTTAAGGGCTCCCATCACCCGCTGCTGGTCCAGACTTGAACTTTCTGCTGGAGACCTGAGCCTTCCTAGATTCTGGTGTTGAGGCCACTCAGTGGGGTGGGTCTATAGCCAAGTGCTGGTCTCTGCAGGACATTTCTGCTCCTGCCATCAATCAGTAGCCTTGCTGGGAAAACTGTGAAGGTGTTAAGGGTGGTAATGAATTTCACATTAAAATTACCCACATGCCAGAGAAGCTCTTGGATTCTCTATTTCAACTGCAATCCAACAAAGACTCATTCTCTCTGGAGGCAGCACAACAAAGACACTGTTCCAAGCCAGTGCTGGACACACGGCAGCTCCCTTCTGCAAGACACAGAGGAGCCTGCCACCTGTCAGAGAGTGTGTAGTTTAATTAGGTAACACTTGTGAAGGCTTTTGTGACGTGTAGCACACGTGTCATCCCGGGAGCTCACACATGGCATTCCACATTGCAAAATTCAAGAGCTATTTTTAAAGAACTCTACCAGCTGAGCAGAACCTACAGTATGTCCTTCACAGACTGCTGTAAATCCACTACTCTCATTGGGATACCTCGAAAAGAACACACAACTGGTGGATATTATTGACCAGGATACAAAGGTCACTTAGAAAAAAAGTATTTACAAGCAATGTTTAGTTTTCAGAGAAACCTCAAAGAGCTTTCTTTGCTTCATCCAGTAGTTTGAAAACAAACAGTTCCAGGGGAGGGGGCAGTCTGCAGAGTGGTCCTATTGCACCACGCCTCCAGATGTCATTTCCAGGTAGGAGAGTGAGTCAGGACGCTGGGGGCCAGCTGAGGGCACCGCAGAGCCTTCTGGCATGCCCTGAAACCTATATACACCAAGGCCAGGGTCTCTGAGGCCCTGGCTAGACTTGCTTGGTCAGTTAAAGTCAAGTGCCTCACGACAGCTGTAGGTGTAAGTGTGGGATCTATAGACTGTGATTACAGAAAGCTTTGCTGGCTTCAGGAGAACTAGATGGCTTATTTTTAATGAATGAGGGCAGGCCCCTCATCCCCTCTTTAAGAATGCTTCCTTCTGTCAAAGGGATCCTGTGATTGAGTGGGTAGGCTTAATGGACTGCCTCTGGCTAAGAGGTTTGTGGGTAGTTCCCCCAGATCATTTTAGTCCTCCAACGACTGCCAGTGGGGTTTGCTGCCTCCCCCCTGGGCTTTTCCTTCTGTGATTAACTGACCATCCTGAGGGCTCCGTGGAGACCTGTGTCCTGCACTTGCACGGGCAGGGGCTGACATGTTCTCAAACCCATTCACAGGACTTCCTTGTAAGTCCAGCGGTTAGGACTCCATGGCTTTCACTGCTGGGGACCTGAGTTTGAACACTGGTTGGGGAACTAAGATCCCGTAATCCTCTCAATACATCAAAAAAAAAAAAAACCCTGAAAATTCATGTTTATCTTTCTGGGATCTATGCTCTGACACAACAATGCTGATCATACCAAATGAAAGTCAAACCTGAACAATGATCCATCTTTAATTTTTTTTTTTAAGTTACCCTGTGATATATCTCCTACAAAATTAATACTTTTCTTCAAATACTGTTTTATCAATCTTTTTTGCCCCCCACACATGTGATATAACAAAGGCACCTTTTAGAGAAAAGCCTGGGTCAAAGCTATCAAGTGTCAGAAAAGTTATAATCTTCCCTGGCGTTTCCCATCTAACAGGTGGAAGAAGTACAATATATGGAAATAAGTACCCAGGCCCCTTTATAGTAAACAGAATTTGTTAGGCATATGTACAACTTTCATTGACTAATATTAACATGTAATTTGCTCAGCTGACAACAGGTACCAATAGGACTAAGGATTTTCTCCTCCAAATTGAAAATATTCAACATCAATTTGTAAATTCACTGGCCAATGGAAGCCCCAGTCATCTGTCATTATAAAAATAAGAGAGACTTCCCTGGTGATCCAGTGGTTAAGACTTTGCACTTCAAACACAGGGGGGTGCAGGCCTGACCCATGGTGGGGAAAACTAAGATCTCACATGCCACGAGGTATGGCTAAAACAATTTTTTTAATGTGAAAACACTCTGCTGTCTTGAATGTCAATGATTTTGGCTCACACTGAGCACAGCCAGGCAGTACGCTTGGCACTTTACAAATATTGAGAAATGTGTTCGTTCTTCCTGAATCCTAAGGAATGTAGTAAGCACCGCAAGGGTAGACACTTCACCCATTTTCTTCATTGCAGCAGCCCCAATGCCTGGCACATAATAGGTGCTGAATAAATATGTATTGAATACACTAAAAGAAAAATTTCCCATCGTTCACACAGTAGCCTTCAGAGATTATGTTTATCCCCTTTCTACAGAAGGAGAAATTGAGGTTCTAAGAGATTAAGTAACTTGCTCCCAGTCACATGGCAAGCTCCCTTCCACCTGCCTCCTACACTCACGCTGAACCATTCTGCTTATATCACCTGTCTCCTCAAGCCAATTACTGACTAAAATCATTTGCATCCAACAAAATGTCCGTATGAATACACAGTTAACCCTTGAACATCCGAGAGCTTGGTCTGCATTTAATTTACAGTCCATATGTGAGGTTCCTCCACATCCATGGATTCAGCCAACCAAGAACAATGCAGTACTGTAGTATTTACCATAGACAAATCTGCATATAAATGGACCCTTGCAGTTCAAACTCCTGTTGTTCAATGGTTATCTGTTTGTGCAAAAAAACAGAAACTCTAGAAATTCTACCCGATAGGCTTTCTGACTGTGCCTTATGACCCGATACTTAGCATGTTTGGGCATTCAAACCTAGTTATTTGGGTGCTTCCTCTATATCTTTACATAATTACCTTCTTTTTAGCAAGTATTACACAGACAAAGTCGAAACACAAACCTTTTCGGATGACTTTCACCTGCTGTAAACATAACTGACATGCCCTCGGCAAAGGAGGATCAGAAAGCCACCCACGCTTTAAATATTCTTCCTTCTCCAAAGAGGGAAGGTCACACTTCTTCATAAAGAGGAGGAGCAAGTCCCCGTATATTTATTCTTCCTTTCTACTTTCTATTCTTCATCATCATTCTTTTCTTCCCTTCTTTTGGACCCACAAACATGCTCAACTCTCCCCATAGAAAGACAAAGAAAAGACAGGGGAGGGGAGAAGACAGGAGAGCAGAGGAGGAAAGGGAGGAAGGCAGGAGAGGGGAGTGAGGGGGGGGAGGGCAGGAAGGGGCTGGTTGGTGAGCTCTACTCTCTGCACTCATTCTTCAGAAGATCAAACTTCTTATATGAATTTTCTATGCCCACCTCCTCCATTCACCCCTCACAGACCCATTCATTTCAGACCATACGTCAGGTTAGGTGCCAAGAAGACGATGATAACTAAGATTCAGAGCGACTCTCTCTCACTCTAGCAGTTCCTATAAATCATCAACTTCTGTAAAGTCTGTAAAGTCCCTGGCTTTACAGCTCCTAGAGAGCGTCTGAACAGCATCTCAGCTTCCACACAGTATAAAGTGAGTTCTGATCTTCCCACAGCCCACTTCCATCTCTCTCTCACCTGCAAGAAGCCGCATCAGCCTCCAGGCACCTCCGCTTATCCCTGCCTCTGCCATGGACTCAGTGAAGTTCAAGTTCTTCCAGCTGACAAAGCATCTTGCCTCATTTCCATTTCCATAGCTGGGGTCTCCACGGGCTTCTGTTCCCTTTCATCTGGTCTACAGCCACAGCCTTCTTACTGCTCCTGCTCCTCTCAAATAACTGAAAAGACTATTGACGAATCAGACTCCTCAAGAACACAATGCCCATGTCATTCTCCTCATCAGAAATTTGTCAAATGTTGAACATTCCTGCCCTGTCTGGGGGAAGGTAAATTGGTGCAGCCGCTATGGGGAACAGCATGGACGGTTCTCAAAAAAACAAAAATCCAGTTGCTATATGATCCAGTAATCCTACTCCTGGGCGTATATGCAGACAAACTGATAATTCAGTAAGATATATACAGCACCCTAAGCTCGTTCTAGTATCATTTACAATAGGAGGAAAAGGAAGCAACCTAAGTGTCCATTGACATGGTACACAGACACAGACACACAGACACACAGACACAGACACAGACACAGACACACACACAGACACACACACACACACACACACACACTGGAATATTACAATTCCATAAAAAAGAATGAAATAATGCCATTTGCAGCTACATGAATGGACCTAAAGATCATCATACCAAATGAAGTCAGAAAGAGAAAGATAAATATGGTATCACTTATATATAGAATCTTATCTACACAACAGAAGCAGACTCACAAACGGAGAAAAGCCTTGTGGTTGTCCAGGGGAGAGAGTGTGGGGGAGGGGTGAGCACTAGAAGATACAAACTATCTATGGATTAAATAACAGAGTCCAGCTGTGTAGCACGGGGAACTATCTTCAATATGCTGCAGGAAACCGTAATGGAGAAGGGAAATTTTTTCACACATTCCCTCTTAACAACAAAACAATGTCAATTATTCAAGGATGTTTGAGGAGATACAACCAGTCCATTCTGAACGAGATCAGCCCTGGGATTTCTTTGGAAGGAACGATGCTAAAGCTGAAGCTCCAGTACTTTAGCCACCTCATGCGAAGAGTTGACTCATTGGAAAAGACTCTGATGCTGGGAGGGATTAGGGGCAGGAGGAGAAGGGGACGACCGAGGATGAGATGGCTGGATGGCATCACAGACTCGATGGGCGTGAGGCTGAGTGAACTCCGGGAGATAGTGATGGACAGGGAGGCCTGACGTGCTGTGATTCATGGGGTCGCAAAGAGTCGGACATGACTGAGCGACTGAACTGAACTGAACTGAACTGAGGCTCTCATGATAGGGGTACTCTGCAAATTACTTAATCTCACTAATTTAACTGAAATGGAACTCCACTAAGCTCCCATGAACATCCAAACATGATTCAAACTAAGTTAATACTAAAGTAGCTCAAACTACCAAGATTATAGTTAAGTTTCACGCATTTGGTAAGAAATCACCATGCGCACTGGATTCATGCAGTTTTTAAAATGGTAAACGTCCCCCTAGAGCCTCATCATTAAAACCTCAGTATTACTCAGAATCGAGTTGCTTTCTGTAAGAAATGCCTCTTTCTTTTTTTCCAACAATAATTATTTTGCCTGTGATTCTTTTCATATATACTTCATGATTTAGTGTTTCAACTCTGGGGAACTTGCTGCAAACTCAGGGGATGATGGAACAGATCATAAGCTTAGAGATCACACAATAAATATTTCATTATACCACTTGACATCATTTTTTAAGCAATTTTTTTCTCCTTCCATTCATGGATGCTTTAAGGTAACTGTAGACTTTAAAGAATCCTTTTCTCCGAGTGACAGCAGCTAAGTAAATAACTGCTACTATTGCCAGGAAAAGAATGAGGTACAAATTGAAATTTATGTGAAACATAAACACTTGGTGCTTCTTAACATTTTTTAAGTGAACTCTGATTTTCTCAATGCTTTAAACAAAATCTATCAAAAATGATCCCTCATATTTATAAAACTGTAAGCCTCTTTAATATCTTGAAATATGATCTCTCAGACATATATATGCTTTTTTAACACCTCAACTGCAAGTCATAACGAGTCATAAGTATCAACATTCAGTCTGGCTTCAGGCCATGAAGGTTATGCAACAAACAGGAAACTTACCAAAATGGAGATTAAGGATTTGAAAAATTAATGGGAAATCTATCAAGAGAGTAGCCTGCATAAAAGTTTAGGCAAATATTCCCATTATGGACTGAAAATAAAGTTCTAAACAACTGGGGATTTCATGCTTCAAATTAATTTCATCAACTTTGCATAGAAAATTACTAAAAACCCAAATGACACTTCCTTTTTTTATATATAGTTTTATATACAGCCTCTTATATAAAGACTAGAGATCTCTAAGAAAATTAGATACCAAGGGAACATTTCATGCAAAGATGGGCTCGATAAAGAACAGAAATGGTATGGACCTAACAGAAGCAGAAGATATTATGAAGAGGTGGCAAGAATATACAGAAGAACTGTACAAAAAAGATCTTCATGACCCAGATAACCACGATGGCATGATCACTCACCTAGAGCCAGACATCCTGGAATGTGAAGTCAAGTGGGCCTTAGGAAGCATCACTATGAACAAAGCTAGTGGAGGTGATGGAATTCCAGTTGAGCTATTTCAAATTCTGACAAAGGATGCTGTGAAAGGGCTGCACTCAATATGCCAGCAAATTTGGAAAACAGCAGTGGCCACAGGACTAGAAAAGGTCAGTCTTCATTTCAATCCCAAAGAAAGTGAAGTGAAATCGTTCAGTCGTGTCTGACTCTTTGTGACCCCATGGACTGTAGCCTACCAGGCTCCTTTGATCATGGGATTTTCCAAGAAATAGTACGGGAGTGGATTGCCATTTCCTTCTCCAGGGGATCTTCCCGACCCAGGGATCAAACCCAGGTCTCCCGCATTGTAGACAGACGCTTTACCGTCTAAGCCACCAAGGAAGTCAAAGAAAGATAATGTCAAAAAATGTTCAAACTACTGCACAGTTGCGCTCATCTCACACGCTAGCAAAGTGATGCTCAAAATTCTCTAAGCCAGGCTTCAACAGTACGTGAACTGTGACCTTCCAGATATTCAAGCTGTATTTAGAAAAGGCAGAGGAACTAGAGACCAAACTGCCAACAGCCATTGGATCACTGAAAAAGCAAGAGAGTTCCAGAAAAACATCTACTTCTGCTTTACTGACTATGCCAAAGACTAACTGTGTGGATCACAATAAACTGTGGAAAATTCTTAAAAGATGGGAATACCAGACCACTTGACTTGCCTCCTGAGAAATCTGTATTTATGCCAAGAAGCAACAGTTAGAATAGGACATGGAACAGACTGGCTCCAAATTAGGAAAGGAGTAGGTCAAGGCTATATATTGTCACCCTGTTTATTTAACTTGTATGCTGAGCGTATCATGAGAAATGCCGGGCTGGATGAAGCACAAACTGGAATCAAGATTGCTGGGAGAAATATCAATAACCTCAGATATACAGATGACACCACCCTTATGGCAGAAAGCGAAGAAGAACTAAACAGCCTCTGGATGAAAGTGAAAGAAGAGAGTGGAAAAGTTGGCTTAAAACTGAACATTTCAGAAAACGAAGATCTTGGCATCTGGTCCCATCACCTCATGGCAAATAGATGAGGAAACAATGGAAACAGTGAAAGACTTTATTTTCTTGGGCTTCAAAATCACAGCAGATGGTGATTGCTCCTTGGAAGAAAAGCTATGACCAACCTAGACAGCATATTAAAAAGCATATTACTTTGCCAACAAAGATCTGTTTAGTCAAAGCTATGGTTTTTCCAGTAGTTGTATATGGATGTGAGAGTTGGACCATAAAGAAAATTAATTGCTGAAGAATTGATGCTTCTGAACTGTGGTGTTGGAGAAGACTCTGGAGAGTCCCTTGGACTGCAAGGAGATCCAACCAGTGCATCCTAAAGGAAATCAGTCCCAAATATTCATTGGAAAGACTGATGTTGAAGCTGAAACTCCAATACTTTAGCCACCTGATGGGAAGAACTGACCCACTGGAAAAGACTCTGATGCTGGGAAATATTGAAGGCACAAGGGAGAAGGGGACGACAGAGGATGAGACAGTTGGACGGCATCACCGACTCAATGGACAGGAGTTTGAGGAAGCTTCTGGAGTTGGTGATGGACTGGGAAGCCTGGTGTGCTGCAGTCCGTGGAGTCGCAAAGAGTCGAACAAGACTGAGCAACTGAACTGAAGTGATATATAGCCTTGTACGTGGTAAAAATTCAATACACGTTGATTCAATGTAATTGCATAACACTGAATTATATAATGCTGAATTACATAAAACTGGATCCTCTCGTAATTCATGGGTGTTTGTCTAATGGAAAAAAATACTTTTTGTTGCATTTTTCCTGGACTCCAGGACACCTAAAGTGCTGAATCAATATTTACTGATGGATTGAATCATAGGTTATATATTTAATCATATAAGTTCATGATATTGTTTAAATAAAAATGCATATCTGGGAAGCAATTTTTATGTCTCTGTCCCAGGTATATGGGCAAAGGCTTATCTTCTACCACTGGGTAGCTCATGACACTACAGAGCATTATATTAGTTTACCATGAGGTCCTCCTTACAGCAAGCCCATCTCAGAACACGTATCATCTCTAATGCAATGTGGCTTTTTATTACCTCATGAGAGCTCCATTTACTATGGAATGTGAATTTTGTGCAGCTTCTAATTTACACTGTCTTAGAGAAAATGTAATGGTGGTAATATGGTTCCTTGCTTTATAGGAAGGTATGGCTCTTGTCTCAAGAGAACCAGTTGAGAACTTTAAAAACTGTCTGAGATAAAAAACAAAACCATTCCTGAGCACAAGTAATCTCTTTTGTGGTTTGAACATGCAAACATTAAGAATATAACCATGGGCACTGCATTCCATAACACTGACTTTTTATTATAACAAAAAATACCCACCTTTATGTTTAAGCACCTTCTGAGGGAAACTGAGGGAGTACTCACTGGGATTACTGAACAAAACACTCTCTAACTTCACTGCTACTCTACCGGTGGTGGCTTTACAACCTCCAGCTGACACATACCAGAATATTTTCCACAAATATTTTCGTGATAAGAGAAGACCAAGTATTCCTGTTAAGTGTATGTTCTGTTATGTGGTGAAAGTGAATCTTCAAGGGACCAGACTTGGTCATTTGATACATGCTTCATGACTGCCTCCAGCAGTTCCACTTTATTAAAAGCACAGGGAATCACTTTCTTCTGCTGACTGACTTTAAACTGTAGTTTTGAAAGACAATCTTGAAGTCACTTAGGTATGAAATTTCTTACATAGCCCCAAGGTGATGTTGGCATAAAAATTTCTCCCTTCTCTTATCCTTATTCTTCTCTAATTCTTTTATCATAACATTGATGGCAATTTTCACAGCATTTTTAGACATCTTAAAGGAAACAAAACTGCATTTGGGAACACATTTTAACAAAAATTAAAACAGGAGACTGTTTAAATTCAATACTGCTATTCACACAATACTATCTCCTCACAACTGTTAATAATTAGATATGCAGTTAATAATCATTGACCTCTGCAAGGTGCAAGTCACCATGAGCCACTAGGTACTGTGGCAAATGTTCCAAAGGATTGTTCTTGTTGTGCTCAGTGTCCCAGTCGTGGCGGACTCACTGTGACCCCATGGATTGCAGTCCAACAGGCTCCTCTGTCTATGAGACTTTTCAGGCATGAATACTGGAGTGGGTAGCCATTCCCTTCTCCTGGGGATCTTCCCAACCAAGAGATAGAACTTGGGTCTCTTGCACCGCAGGCAGATTCTTTACCGTCTGAGCCATGAGGGAAGCTTACCTTATATACAATAAATAACTCAAAAAGGGCCAAAGACCTAAATAGAAGAGTTCAAACCAAAAAAACCTCTGAGAAGAAAACAAGAGAGAAGAAGCCTCATGACATTGTCTTTGACAATGATTCCTTGGCTATGACGCCAAAGACACAAGCAATAACAAAAAAAGTGACATAAACTGAACTTCATCAGAATTTTATAACTTCTGTACAACAAAAAACACTATTAACAGAGGCAAGCTGGGGAAAGGGAGAAAATATGTGCAAATCATAGAGTATTTATGTTCGATAAGGGATTAATATCCAGGATATATAGAGAACTCCTGAGCTTCAGCATCAGGTCTTCCAAAGAACACCCAGGACTGATCTCCCTCATTCTAGATTGGTTGGATCTCCTTGCAGTCCAAGAGACTCTCAAGAGTCTTCTCCAACACCACAGTTCAAAAGCATCAGTTCTTCGGTGCTCAGCTTTTTTCAGTCCAACTCTCACATCCATACATCCATCCATCCAATCATAGCCTTGACTAGATGGACCTTTGTTGGCAAACTTATATCTCTGCTTTTCAATATGCTATCTAGGTTGGGAGATGCAAATCAAAACCACAAGAGGGTATCATTTCACATCCATAAACATGAGAATTGGCTATTATTTAAAAAAAAAAGAAAAGAAAAGTAAGGAGAGAAGAGAACAAGCATTGGCAAGGATGTGGAGAAACTGAAACATCTGAGCATGACTGATGGGAAAGTAAAATGGTACAACTGCTATGGAAAACAGTACAGGGGCTTTTCAAAACATTAAAAATAGAATTACCTTATGTTCCAGGAATTCTGCTTCTCAGTATATACCCACAAAGAACTGAAAGCAGAGACTCTAAGAGAGATCTGCACACCCACGTTCATAACATGGGGTTCATAGCATTTCGCTCAGAAGCAAAATGGTTGAAGCAATCCAACTGTCTCTTGATGGATGAATGGACAAATAAAATGTGGTAAATAGATACAATGAAATATTACTCAGTCCCTAAAAAATGAAGGAAATTCTGTCACGTGCTGCTACATGGGAAAACCTTAAGGACATGATAGTAAGTGAAATAAGTCAGTCCCAAAAGAACAAGTACTATATAATTCAACTTATGAAAGTGAAAGTGTAGTTGCTCAGTCCTGTTCCACTCTTTGAGACCTCATGGATTGTAGCCCACCAGGCTCCTCTGTCCATGGAATTCTCCAGGTAAGAATATTGGAGTGGATTGCCATTTCCTTCTCCAAGGGATCTTCTTGACCCAGGGATTGAATTTCACTTATGAGAGGCCAAATCCATAAAGACAGAAAGTAGAATAATTACCCAGAGTTGAGGGGGAGCAGGGAGAGGAAAGTTATTGATCAGTAGGCATCAGGTTCAGTTTTGTAAGATGAAGAGTCCTGACACTGGAGGGTGATGAGGAGAGCACAATATACTAAACGTCACCGAAATGTCCACCTAAAAATGGTTAAGCTGGCAAATTTTATGCTGTGTATATTTTACTACAATCTTTAAAAGAAGTAATTTTTTAATTTAAAATAAAGTAATCTTTTAAACTAAAAAAACAGTGCTAAACCAAACTAAAACAAATTCAGCCCTATTCATTTACCCCCATGTAATGAACAATGCCTTCCTAAACCTGAGAAGGGCCTGACCCCTGGCCCCAAGATTTTCCCCATTCCTTTTGGAAGGCCAATACCCTTAGGGCCACATCCTTCCTGGATTCCGGCGTCCAAGCTCTTGGGACTCAAGCTCCGCTGCTAAGTTGTGCTAGAAGACACACAAATGTTGGCTTGCCTCTGTGCTAGGTGCTGATGGATAGCACACCACTCTCTCTAAGCTTCAGCAATGAATTTAGGAAGCTGTATACAAACAGTAAGGGCTTCCCAGGTGGTTCGGTGGTAAAGAATCCTCCTGCTAATGCAAGAGACATAGAGTCAGTGCCTGAGTCAGGAAGATCCCCTGGAGAAGGAAACGGCAACCCATTCCAGTATTCTTGCCTGGGAAATCCCACAGACAGAGGAGCCTGGTGGTATACAGTCAATGGGGTCACAAGAGTTGGATACAACTTAGCAACTAAACAACAACACATATAATGTGACAAATAAAAATAACCAACTGCATTTATTTATAACTTCTTTCTCCTCTCTTGCAGCTCAGAAACAGATTTCCCTCACATGAGCACTGCATCTCCTAATGGCATCCTTCGGAGGACATCTTTGAGGATCATATGGTGAGAATTCCAGTCAAACGAAATAAGCAAACAAACACAAGCACTGCAGAAGAAATTTTTATCTGACTAAAATTCTGCTCAAAATGTGTATCTCCTTAGGTCAGAGCAGGTGACCAGCACCCAGCAATGAGAAATTTGCGACCTCCCCTATCCACCCCACCCCCCTTACCACCCCAACCCCTACCCCCCGTA
>SJYA01001559.1:2417895-2475632 GCA_006410615.1 Neotragus moschatus | reverse complement strand
TACCCCCACTCCCACCCCAGGGCCTGTTCAGCAGCTCCACTCCAACTTCTTCCCTATCCTCCAGTCAGTGTGATGTGGGCATAAATATATCCCCACCTGGAGAAAATATCTCTCCATTCTCCACTGCCTTGCAGGTTGCAACCCAGCACAAGATGGGTTAGGTTACAACAATTATTGGGTTGGTTTCTGTTTTGAGGATTTTTCTCTTTTTTTGGAGGTAATAAAATTTGAGCTTTAATATTAACAAAAGTGGACACATCCCGAGGTCAGGCCAGTTAGTCCAGTTTTTCTCAGGATGTGCTGGGATCCAGATGCCAAGCATACACACCACACATAACAAGTTTCCGTGGGAAGATGGAGTCTACGTATAAAATAGGTAACTAACGAGAACCTACTGTATAGCACGGGGAATGCTCTTCAGTGCTCTGTGGTGACCTTAATGGGAAGGAAATCCAAAAAAAAGGGGCAACTATATGCATACACAGAGCTGATTCACTTTGCTGCACAGCAGTCACTAACATATACTGTAAAGCAACTATACTCCAATAAAAAAATTTTTTTTAAGCATCCCATCCATTAGAATCATATTTAAAAATAGGTTTATATAAGCAAATTTTAAAGCATGAAAGAGATTTTTTTTTACTATCAAATATACTTCCTTTGGGAGCCTTTTCACTCTGATTAGAAGTTTGAACCTCTTATCATATTTTACATTTTTATCAGCCAGTGGATTCATTTTGTAATAAAGGGCACTTTTTTTCTCCCAGAATTATACTTTCCAAAACTTGCTCGCTTTAAAAATGTTCTTATTTATGCTTATTTCAAACACTGAGTGAATAATTAAAAAGCCTCACTTCTTGCAGATAAAAATGCAAAGATCTCCAAAATGCCCAGGTACTGTCATTCATTTATTCATTATTTTCGTTGTTATTTATTACATCTACTCTGTGCTGGGAGGAGCTTCGCCAGGTGGCACTAGTGGTAAATAATCTGCCTACCACCGCAGGAGACATAGAGATGCACGTTC
The DNA here is from genome assembly GCA_006410615.1 of Neotragus moschatus. Classification (NCBI taxonomy): domain Eukaryota; kingdom Metazoa; phylum Chordata; class Mammalia; order Artiodactyla; family Bovidae; genus Neotragus; species Neotragus moschatus. The sequence continues at coordinate 2,474,605 of SJYA01001559.1, read as the reverse complement.
GATCCCTGGGTTGGGAAGATCCCCTGGAGGAGGGCCCCGCAACCCATTCCAGTATTCTTGGCTGGAGAATCCCATGGACAGAGGAGCTTGGCAGGTTACAGTCCATGGGGTCGCAAAGAGTTGGACACGACTAAAGCAACTTAGCAAGCATGCATGTTGGGAATTGTTCTATCCCACAGAAATGCCAGCATGAAGAATCATTTATTATACACTCATTATAGAATGGTTAAAGAACACAAAGGACTGTGGGATTCTGGAGCAGACTGTGGTGAGGCTGCACAGCCCTGGGAATACACTAAAACCAGGGAACTAACTGTACACTTTAGGGCTTCCTTGGTGGCTCAGACAGTAAAGAATCTGCCTGTGATGCAGGAGACCTGGGTTCAGTCCCTGCGTCAGGAAGACCCCCTGGAAAAAGGAATGGCTACCCACTCCAGTGTTCTTGCCTGGAGAATCCCATGGACAGAGAGAGGCGCCTGAGGTTCCAGGCCATGGGATCACAGAGAGTTAGACATGACTCAGCAGCTACTACTTAGACTTTTCGTGGGAGTGTTCTGAAGGAAGGTAATATGTACTACGTGCTTCCACATAGTATTCAATAAATGTGTTACAAAGAACACGATCAGTTGTGGTATTCAATGAAAAGATACTGACTTGAAAATATATACATGTGTGTATATACACACACACACACATATATATATAAAAAACCTTGCTTATTACTTGAGTCAGTATTATCATCCTAACTATAAGCCCTGTTTAACAGGCCTTTCAAGCCCTGTTAAAATCGTCCAAACATTAGTTGTTTCCTTGTGTTGATCCAGGCCATGGCACAGACTAAGCTGAACAACTGCACACATTCTTGTCCAGTTACTCAGAAACCAGCCTTATGCTTGATTTTAGGTTGTTGAGTCCTGACTCCAGCCTAAGGCACCTGCTCCTCCAGATCAGTTCAGCTCAGCTTTCCAATCAACAAGCATCACCACGTTTACCTTTTCTATCGTACTTAATGCATCTCCAGGTGAAGCTAGTTGGAAATTAGAATTTGCTGTAAGCAGACTTATATGTATCATCCGCTCATGAATATGACTAATAGAATCTTGCCCTTGGCCGTCTTGTTCTATTGCGACATGAACTTCCTGAAATGAGGCTTATAATTTCTGTTACTAAAAACTTCCCCATGAAACCACCTAAGTTACTGAAACACACCAGAAAACCAGTAAATGTTGTTTTTACTTTGCTGTTTTTTACCAGTTCCCTGTATTAACATCCAGGAAGAATAATACATGTCATCATTCAGCCATCTCTAAACTATTTATCACATAATACTGTAAAATTACAATATTACAGAACCCTCTAACAATGTTAAAACTAAATTTTCAAGACAAGGCTACAGGTAAAACAGCAAAATGCTTTATTTTACTTCTCAAGTTATTTTACCTTCTCAAATGGAATTCTTCAATCGTCTATTACCCACAGTGCTCTATAACAACTAGGGAATATAATTTAACAGATTCTTTCTAATTTATAAGGTCTTTGGCCCCTGTTCTAAATGTCCAGGTTGTTGAGCCTTTGAATTCTCCTAATTACTTTTGAAATTTTCTGGGTCTCCATTTCTGTGAATATTTCTTACCACTATCAGATAACTATCTCGAGGAGAAGTCAACCCTCTTTTAACTTATTGCTTCTACTCTGCTGCAGGTAAAACACCATGTGTCTTTTCATGTGGGTATTTGTGTGTATGTAAAGAGAGAAAGAGAGATGAAGGAGAATGAATAGAAAACTGGAATTCCAGGAAGTGGCTTAGAACCTGTTTGGAACTGTTACTCCTGGTAGGCATTCAGTTCAGTTCAGTTCAGTAGCTCAGTCGTGTTAGGAGACTTAAACTTCTACTTTAAGGAATTTTGTGAGTTGGTTTTTTTTTTGTAATTGTAATGAGTGTATTATTGTAATTTGTACAATAGAAATAGCTATATTATACTATTCCTTTTAATATCACACATTTAAACTATATTACCCAAACATAAACTAATCTGTAAATCAAGATTTACTCCTTGGGGAGGGGTGGGGGAGGAGGAGGAAGGGGAAGAGGTTGGGGGGGAGGGATGGAGGGCTGGTTTGGGTAGAATCTCCCAAGAGTAACAGTGCAAGGTTAGTAGGTGGTCTGGGGAGATTCAGAGATTTTTGCACTGACTTCTCGGTTTCAAAGGCATACTCCACGGCTCGGAGGTAGTAATCTGCCTGCAATGCAGGAAATGCAGGAGACCTGGGTTCGATCCCTGGGTAGGGAAGATCCCCTGGAGGAGGAAATGGCAACCCACTCCAGTGTTCTTGCCTGAANCAAAAATGGGGGAGGAGGAGGAAGGGGAAGAGGTTGGGGGGGAGGGATGGAGGGCTGGTTTGGGTAGAATCTCCCAAGAGTAACAGTGCAAGGTTAGTAGGTGGTCTGGGGAGATTCAGAGATTTTTGCACTGACTTCTCGGTTTCAAAGGCATACTCCACGGCTCGGAGGTAGTAATCTGCCTGCAATGCAGGAAATGCAGGAGACCTGGGTTCGATCCCTGGGTAGGGAAGATCCCCTGGAGGAGGAAATGGCAACCCACTCCAGTGTTCTTGCCTGAAAAATCCCATGGACAGAGGAGCCTGGCAGGCTACAGTTCATAGGGTCATAAAGAGTAGGACATGACTGAGCAACTGAGCATGAGTCCAGTTTCAAATCCTTCCTACTTTTGATACCTACCAGCTATTAGATTTTTAACAAGTCCTATTTATTTAGCATTCCTATTATAAATAATGTTTATTATATTCATTGAGCTTTAGCATGCACCCAGAAACTGTCAAGTGCTCTACAAACATTACCTTATTTAACCTAGCATATTCTGTAACTGTTACAACAACCTGTAATATCTTGCTTTACAACATCCCCGTCAGACAATGCCCTGACTGAAGTTCCAGGTAGGTCCCAGACAGAGAATGACCAAACAGGTGGGTGATGGAGTTTACCTACTAGGTTATTTGGCCTCCCTTTGGGAGCACTATTTTCTGCCTCTGCCCAAATGAAATTATAACATTATTAATACCTGTCTCATAGGGGTATTAAAAATACATAAGGTGATAGGTATGGATGCCTCATGAACTTCAACGTGTTTTTAAAATGTCATTATTGCAATAATTATCAGCATTGTTATTATGGCCTCTTCACATTTCACCCTTCCTTTCTAGTTATTGCAACTACTTTAGGTAGTGAAGCAGATAAAGTACCTGAGTTTTACACACGTTAGGTTATAGCGATGATCAACTATGCAAACAGCTTCAATGATAATTATCATAAAATCACTGGCATTTAAAAGATTGATCAGAAACGTTAACTAGTGACTTTCACTTAAGCTGAAAATCTCCCTCAGAAAGGAAAGTTTTTAATGTTCATGAGTCAAGTGACTGATTCCAATGAAGAATTCAGATAAATTATCAAAAGAGATTCCAAAAGATGAAAGAGATCAAAGGAGTATCTTGGAGACGTGAAACCCACATGCCCAGGAGAAAGGATATCCAGACACACAAATGCCCTTTGAAATCACAGCTGGAAATCTGTCTTCCTCTTGGCATCTTTGTTAAAAAGGCATGTCCCTGCCATCGCACACATTAAAAAATAACATACACTGCCACAAACATATCCAGATGTTCACGAATATTCATGATGTGCTTCCAATCTGGTTTGGACTTACCCTTGATTTATTTTTGATTAAGTTCCATCAGCTTCTGCTGGGGCCCATGAGATGGATGGCATGGCTGTACCACAAATTTCAAACATCTTCATACTCTAAATAATTGCAGAAAGTCTCTCAAAGTATCCCTTAGAAATAAATGCTTTATGCACCAGCCTCAGAAGAATCAGTGATAGAGAAATGGGTTCACTCCTGAACTCTTTATCAGCACTGCTATACTTGATCAATGAAGCCCCCATTTTTAAAACAAAGGTTGACACGGGGAGGTGGCGGGGGAACCTGCAAATAGCTAGACTCTGATGTACCTTTTCGAGAAATATGGCAAGAGATGAACAGAAAGTCAACACCCTGCTCTGAGGGTTCTCCGATGTATTTTTCAGTCACCAGGTTAGTTTGTGTCCTTCTAAACACTAAATGGTAAGAAAAAAAACAAAAGCAGAAAAACTGAACCAAATGCATAGAACAAATTATCCCAACATTTTACTGTCTTGCTTTCTTCTATTTAAAATAAAATTCACAAAACTTCCAGACTTGGGAGGAGGGGGCGGGGGAGGGGAGGCAGTTCTAAATCAAAAATTACTGCTGAAACCAGTATCATGATCTTCTCAAAGGAGGTAGCCAGAGAAAGGGCCAGTCAGAATCCTTGATGCTCTGGGGCCCAGTTCTTTCTGTCCTCGGTCATTTTGGTTGGTGCACAGGAGCTGTGGTGAGAGACCCCTCTAAAACATGGACCAAGTCTAGGGAATTCCCTGGTGGTCCCATGGTTAGAACCTGGCACTTTCACTGCCGGGGCCTGGGTTCAATCCCAGGTTGGGGAACTAAAATCCTACATCAGCTAATAATAAATTTAAAAACTTAATATAAATAATAATATAAATATAAATATATATACAATTTTATAAATATTTTATTTATTAAAAAAATAAAATGTAAAGTAAAATAAGGACCTGGTCTACAGCCACACTACCCTGAACATGTCCCATCTCATCTGATAAGATGTGGACCTACGAGGTCAGAAGGCCAATGTCAGGCATATGGCCCGACACCAGCGAAGACCTACAACCCTGCACTTGCTGACTTTCTATCTGGGCCTTGTAGGCGTCTACCTAATCCCACTCCAGACCCCCAACCCTCGCCCTTCCAACCAACCAGGGCTGTGGAGGACAGGTGGGACCCTTGGCCTGGGCCACTAAGTCTTTGCCAAGGATCTCAAACTTAGACCCTTGACAATACTGTCAAATAACATTGTAGATGTGGATGCAGAAACCCACTGAAAATAAGGAAGCATTAATCACACTCCTTTACTTTACTTTTCTCTCACAAGGAGACCATACTGCCACTAGCGTGCTACAAATTAGCATGTTTAAATAGCCTATAATTAGCTTGTGATTAGCACAAATAAATTACACTGCAATCTTCCACGTGAAAAGTGTTTAATTATAATATGTAAACTCTGAGATCATACTATAGTCCTGGTTTTAATATGCCAGGGCTTCAAAAAGGCACCTGGCCTGGGCTCACTCAACTCTGAAAGGTCCCAGTTCTAAGAACAAAGGTACTCCTTTCCCCTCCAAGCCCAGATTCTGGCCTCTGTAATTCCTGGGTTTTTCTCCCCAATTACTGTCAACTTGATTAACATTTAGGAATTCTCTCTGTTGTATGTAAATGAAAACAACTACAAAGCTCAGACTTTTTCTGCTTTCTGGCAAGCAAATGTATTTTGAGCAGAATGCTATTTTGGTGTTTAATCCCCCCAGGCACATTGCTTTTACAAATGCAAACAAACAAAAATCAGTCATTTCTGAATGCTCAGGAGCAAAACTAGAAAAGGAAGCTGATGTTGTTGATTCATATTTCAAAAGTCTGATGGGGACTATTCTATATACACACACAACTATCTATCAGCGATTGTATCTAATCTGTCAGCTTCCAGAATGTACAGCTGTCTACAAAGGTCTCCAAGCTGAAGAGGACGGAAGGACACCTAAATTGATTGTTAAGTAGAATAAAAACCTTCTCAATTATGAGAGGTACAGGATGCCAAGATCAAATCTGGCAGCCAAGAGGCCTGTTTATGTCTATGTTAACGTGGTGCAATGTACAAAAAATGCTGACTAAATTGGGACTGGACATTTGACTACAAATGGGACTTTGTCTGAGAGGAACCCGAGCAGAGAACTGTACTACCATCTGGCTTAAGACATAAAGGCTCAGTGTATTTTGACATCAAGTGTGTGAATCCCACAGCAGAATGTGGTTCAGACTCACGATCTAATGCCCACTGTTTCTGACTGCAATCTGCAAATCAACAGTAGCCCAAAGCTAGCAAATAATGTCCTTTAAGACAAAATGAAACAAAACAAAAGCAAATGCCCTTAGTGCAACAGTAGGGCTTTAGCATTCAGCAGTTGAAATTTAAACTCAGGACAATTTGCAACACAGATCATGTACTTATCCTAAGGATGAGAATAAGAATTCAGGAATCTGGTAGCCTCCTGGGGCAGCCAGTGTTCCCTAAGCGCCTAGGTGGGGGCGACCCTTATCTTTTCTTGAATATTCAGAGAGCTTAAAGTTACAGGAAATCTGTTTTCCACAGGCTTTGCTGTCTCTAGAAAATAACAAAAGAGCAGTCAGTAAGACAAAACAAAACCCCCCTGGAGACTGCACAAGTCTTCATGGCTTGGGGAGGCCACAAGGTCACCTTGGCCCAGCCGATCAACTATTGCGAAAGGGCGATTATTTTTGTTTTGTCTTGGGAATGGTGATGAATCAAAGCAATATTCTTTTTATATTGTTAATAATACAAGACCTGCGAAAGGACAGCGTTTATCTTTTCTCCATACATGTGTTTATATTGTAGGTTCTAGCCACGGTAAACTTCTCTCCATGGCCCATAAAAGCCACATTTCCGCTCTCATTTTTGGCTTTTTCTCTGTGACCTCGGCCTTAAACTACTCTGCACTGTCTACATCTCCCTCCCCAACCAGATTAATCTTTTGTGTTTCTTTACAGTTGGGCTGAGGCATCACCTCCTCCAGGAAGCCTTCTTTGATTTTCCTAAACTGGGTCAGGGTCTCTCCTGTGTACTTCCTGCACTTAATAGTCTGCTTAAGGGATTCCTGGTGGTCCAGCGATGAGGACTTGGCACTTTCACAGCCACAGGCCAGGGTTTCGTCCCTAAATGAGAAACCAAGATCTTGCAAACCAAAAAAAGTACAGTCAAAAAAATAGTCTGTTTACTTGTCTAAAACCCCCACTAAATTATAACATCTTTGTGGGTGGGGAATACATTGTTGTATTTCTGGAATGACAAAGTCTCAGACACATGTCTGATGCTCACTTAATAGTCTTAAATACTGACATATACAAATAAATTCAACAAATACTCACTGAGTACCTATGTGCCATGCACTATATACAGAAAGGACCAAAACAGACTGACAAACATCCCTGTCCTCAATCCAGGATTTACTGAGAAGGGACATGGGGAAACTTTGCAAGGTGGCGGCTGTGTTCTACGCCATGCTAGGATGTGGGTGATGTGACTACCCTCTTGGCAAAATCAGATAGCTCAGATGCCTGCATTTCAATGTGTAAACTGTACTTCACAAACAAGAGACTTTCAAAAAGTAATAATTAAGCAAGTGTAAGAGTAAAGATGAAGGGAGAAGTCAGGATGCTGGTAACTGCCAAAGGGCAAAGGAAGTTTGTTATACTATGCTGTTTATATATGTTTAAAATATCCCAAAATAAAAGCTAAAAGAAATATCTGCACTCATACGAATAAATATTAATGAAGTACTATTCACAGACTCTCCAGCATCACTACAGGAGTTTTTGAACCAGGAATAAAAGGGAAGGAAAAGAAATAGGCAGTTACAGGTCTCTTAACGATGATGTACGAAGTATTTTATAGCGATTTTCCCCATTTAATACTGTTAATGACTTTACAAGATATTTTTATTCCATTTTATAGAAAGGGAAACTGAAACTTAGACAGGTTACACAACTTGCCAGCTAAGTACAATGGCCAGAATCTAAACCCCGAGTCCCCCATCTTGCCATCATGATTCTCACCGTCTTTTGCCACTGTGACAACCACAGAGGCTAGGACTCCCACCTGGGCTTGGGGTGGGAAGGGTAGAATCTGAAGAAGTCCTGAGAATCATCTCTGGCCATGACAGATACCACTTTTACTGCCTCTTAGTCCAGAATTATACCTTGGAAGATTAAATTATGAAAATTGCAAGGAACAATAATTATGCCCCAGAATTATCCCTACACCATCAGCAATGATTCTGATATCCCATTCTGACATCCTTTGAGATAATGTGCAATATTTGTTTTTACATTCCGGATCCTTAAAGACCTGGGTGCATCTCGCCTGGACTCCTGGGTCCTGGTGCCCACACAGACGTGTTAACAACCTGCATGAAGATCCAGCATCATGAACAGGGTCCCACTTTACAGTGGTAACTTTTCCATCAGGCCTGTGCTACACCAACCACCACACAAACTTGTTTCTGCCAACATCCGAGCAGGTTCAGCTTCAAAGATGCCAAGGAAGCTGACATGGCCAGTAGTAAGAGGCTACCTTGAGAGTGTCTCTCTCCTGGCCACTGTCACTTTGACAGATGTCAGACTTAGCATCACTAGAGATGAGCCCATTATGGACTTGGGAAGCTGCTGTCATTTCCAAATGCAGCTTCTTGCAGCCAAAAACACACATGGTGCTCAGGGTTGTGCCAAATGTATGGAAATATGGGCAACTTCCCTGCTGTTCAAGAGCGCTAATGTCCTGATTCCCAGCAGAGGCAAAGGCTGCGGTCCAAATACACAGTCCCTTTAGGGCCCATTTGGTGCTAAATAAAAACTCTCACGATAGTTATACATTTGAATCACAGTCCCTGCTTATGCTGGTGAATTTTCACCCATCTGTCCTCTCTCTGTTGCCTCCATCTAAACTAACTGGCCCCCCAAAACACTTTATCAAATAAGTGCTTTATTCCAGCCAGGGGCCAGGTGATTAGGTTCTGGAGAAATAGTTTGATATCCAGTCCAGAAAGTTAATTACTAACACAATTATCAAAACCTCTTATTTTTCAGGGTTAAGTCAAGCATCTCTATGGGTAGGGTAACTTTTGGGCTTGTTTGTTCTCCAGTTGGTATGTAATTAGCTCTTAAGGACACTGCATGTTTTGGGACTTTTTAAAGCCAAAGAAATATCTAAATATGTTCCATCTATAGAACATTTCCTCAATTCCCCAAATTTACCCGGAGGATTTGAAACGAAACAAACCCAAAAGACCTGTTTAAACCATCACCAAACTCTCCATCCTCAGGCTGTCTCTAAGGACTTTTTCTGCAGAGGACACCACAAGCTTGATGTTACTTTTTTCCCCCTAGAAAATGTTTGAGAATCCTAATGTGTTACTATTTCCTCTTAGTGTTGTCCGTGGATTATTTCTTCTCCAAGTCATCTCACTTCTGCTTTTGACAGGCCTGCTTACTAGCCCAGAAAAGAAGAATTTACACTGCAGGTCCTCAGAACCAAAGCTGCCCCAACAGCAGAGCAGGAAAGAAGTTTGCCTACTTGTCTGAAGGCAAAATTCAAAGTCTAGAAGTTACAGGTAAAATCTGATGCAATAAAGAGAGCCTTATGGACTGAAAGTTAGAGCTTTTTAAGAAAATTGCTTGCAAACATGGCCTGAATGATGATCTTAAAACACCTCTAGGGATTTCCCTGGTGGTCCAGTGGTTAAGACTCCTCGCTACCAATGCAAAGGCTTTGGGTTTGATTCCTGGTCAAGGAACTAATATTTGGCATGCCATGCAGAGAAGCTAAAAGATTTTTTACTTTTTAAAAAATGCTTTTTAAGTCTCCAGCTTATGGACTCCTGAATAATGAGAACCATGTGGCATCTAACTTGGTCTTCAGCACTTGTCTGGAATCTCATAGAAAGGGAACCTGAATATGATGACTTGGATCTTACTTTTCTCACTAACTACAGTTGAAAGGATGAAGAGTTTCCAGCCTGGCTGGAACTGGCTCCCATCAATGTTACCCACCATCACATTTCTGCAACTCTGATGAGAACTAATTTAGCTCCTGTGGTATTTTCTCCCACACTGTCTTCTGAAGCTCTGGAACAGAGCACACCAAATGAGGCCCATCTGTCTAAATGGGAAGAAGTTATTTATCCCACCTCCAGGCAGGCTTTCTTTCCTACCAAGAAGCTGCTCTCCAAGCTTCCCAAACACTGTGGGATAATTATAGAAACCCCAACTCTTAACTGGTTAGAATTTGGGGAAGAGCAGTTGAGTGTCGTATCAGGGATCATCTGCCAGTTCACAGCCATCATTTCCTTGCTTGGTGAAATGTCCTAGGAAGCCACAGAGTATCCTGCTGCTAAGCTGCTACTAAGTCGCTTCAGTTGTGTCCGACTCTGTGCGACCCTATAGACGGCAGCCCACCAGGCTCCCCCATCCCTGGGTTTCTCCAGGCAAGAACACTGGAGTGGGCTGCCATTTCCTTCTCCAATGCATGTAAGGGAAAAGTTACAGTGAAGTCGCTCAGTCATGTCCGACTCTTCGCAACCCCATGGACTGCAGCCTACCAGGCTCCTCTGTCTGTGGGATTTTCCAGGCAAGAGTACTGGAGTAGGGTGCCACTGCCTTCTCCAATATCCTTCTCCAGAGTATTCTACCAGACTACTTTTCAACGGCAAAACTGCAACATTCAAGAACTCAGTGTGATAATTAGGTTATTGTTTGGCTGCAATCTTGGCTGCTTGTTCCAGCAGGTTAGCCTAATGAATTTTAAGTCTTTTCCCACATGAGAATACTTTCTTAGAAGAAAGGAAACACCTCTCTCCCACTGACACACGCCAGGGGACAAAGTTATAAGAAAGATGCCCTTAATAACAATGACGCCCCAGTGCCTGCTTGGACCACAGTGCCAGACTCCTGGGATGATGGCTTTCTGCCCTCAGCTGATGCTTCTCAGTTTCAGTTGACTCTATTATACCAACTCCCACCCATGTGGAATACTAAATCAGTGAGGAAAAAGGATCAGCAATCATTTGACAGTTATGCTATAAGAAACCCTGAGGTGGACTGAGTTAAGGAAAAAAATGAAAGTGCATAAGAGTGCCAGCATCTTACCTACAAAGCAAGTGAATCGTGTACTTGTGAAATACAACAGCTGCAGTGCCTAAACTACTTGTTGGATCCCTTATCCAGTAGGTCTTTTGTAACATCCTTATCCAATAGGTTTTTTATAAAAGGAATCAGTAATAAAATAATTATAGAAAATTACAAAATAAATAAGGATTCAATAGAATCGGTCTGCTTTTTTTTTTTTTCTTTAAGGCAAGAGGTGTTACTCAAACAGCTTCCAAGTGGCTAAGTGGTAAAGAATCCATGAGTTTGATCTCTGGATCAGGAAGATCCTCTGGAGAAGGAAATGGCAATCCACTCCAGCATTCCTGCCTGGGAAATCCCATGGACAGAGGAGCCCGGAGGGCTACAGTCCATGGAGTCACAAAGAGTCAGACACAACACAGCAACTAAACAACAGCATGGAAATACTGGCACATATATAGACTTCATGGCCTGCGTGCTAAGTCACTTCAGTCGTGTCTGACTCTTTGCAACCCTGTGGACCACAGCCCTCCAGGCTCCACTGTCTATGAGTTTCTCCAGGTGAGAATACAGGAGCGGGTTGCCATGCCCTCCTCCAGGGAATCTTCCCGACTCAGGAATCAAACCTGCCTCTCTATGTCTCCTGCATTGGCAGGCAGGTTCTTTACCACTAGTGCCACCTGGGAAGCCCAAAGATTGATTATATGGACCTAAGGCATTGCTTGGAGAATCCCAGGGACAGGAGCCTGGTGGGCCGCCGTCTATGGGGTCTCACAGAGTCGGACACGCCTGACGTGACTTAGCAGTAGCAGCAAGATATTTATTTACTATTTATCACATACAACTTCAGATTCTCCACTAACCATACACATAAAGGTCTTCACAAAACAGACAAATGAATTTCAATGCACCTGAGAAAAGGAATATAGCCATGAAAAATGGTGATGAAAAAGAAGTCTTAATAACACAGAACTATAATAAAATATTAAGTATAAAAGCAAGAATTACATAGCTGATGTAAAAATGCCCCCAAAAGAGACTTGCTGAAACACCCATGTGGGTTATTACTAGGTGAGAAATTAGGACGGTTTCTTGCTTCTTTAAACTTTATCTTGTTGAAAACAAAAAGAAGAAAACAAAGGAAGAAAGGAAAGAACTAGCCTAGACCTCCTTTTGGCTTAGAGTCAGTAAAAATGTAGTGTATATCAGTCTAGCGTAAAAATATCCTTTCCTCTAGAGTTAAAATAAAAATGCGATATTTTCGTAAGTACAAAAATTTGATCACTGTTGCCCCTACTGATACTTATTGTCTGATATCCACAGAACTGGGTTAATCCTTTGGGGATCTGAATTCTTTTATCTCAAAGTAGTACAGAAAAATGATTCACGCACAAGCGTTAGAGGGGGAGGGAGGGGACGCTGGACCAGAAGCAGACTGGCTGGGCAAGCGCACATTCCCAGGATCCCACTCACCACGTCCAGGTCCTGGGAAACCCGCCGTTTCCGCAGCTCCTCCATCCTCTCACACACGTCGGAGAAGCAGGTGTTGTAGTAATCTGCATACTGCTGAGCCAGGTCATCGATGTTTCCCAGGGAGCCGTCCTGAGGGTGAGGAGAGCAGGGAAGAAACAGAAAGAGAACAGAGACAGTCAGTCCACCTGCATACGCCCCGCATCCTCTAGTCTCCCTCTGTGCAGCCTTTATACTAATAACAGCTGGTATTTTTTAAATGGTGGACATGTGCCACGCTGTTTTACAAGCAACATCTCCTAATTCTCTGGACAGCCCTCGGACATTTTTCTCCCTGTAGAGATGAACAAACAGCAGCTCAAAAGAGCTGAGCCACAGCCCAAGGGTTCCAGGTCTACCACGCGAAGAAGCCAGGTCCCCAATTCAGGACTGTTTGATGCCAAGGCCATGGTTTTAACCCACACCCCTGCTTGCCTCACAGGGCCAAGAAATCCCCAGAAATAAACACTGTCAGTGCAAAGGCTCCCTAATGCCCAACTGGCAGGCTTCCCTGGTGGCTCAGATGGTAAAGAGTCTGCCTGCAATGCAGCAGACCCAGGTTCGATCCCTGGGTCAGAAAGATGCCCTGGAGAAGGAAATGGCAACCCACTCCGGTATTATTGTCTGGAAATCCCATAGACAGAGGAGCCCAGCAGGCTACAGCCTATGGGGTCGCAAAGAGTCAGACACGACTGAGCAACTAAGCACATGAATCAGAATCTCCAAGGAAACTTTTAAGGATCCACATGCCAGGACACCCTTGCCAGGAGGAATTCTGGTGGGAAGCTGAGAATTCAGGAGCCAACAGGGAATGCTACATCTGGGACACACCTCAACCACACCTCCCATGAGATGCTCAGAAAAGTGGGAACACTTGTTTGCTACGTCATTCAAGCACAGATGCAAGAGGGCACGTACAAATTCACCTAAATATATAAGGAAATGCATCTGTCTCTCCATTCAGAGAAAGGCCCAGAAGTTCTGGGGTCTGAACCCTCGAGTTACACCCATCTCTGCTGCCACTTCCAGTTCACCAGCTTAGGTATGTTTCCTCATCTTCAGCTACATTTGTAGGTTATGCCATTTCTTCTATTCATTCATTCATTCATTCCGAGAAGTATCTTCCCTGTCACTTTTCACCGCCCAATGGGTTCTTTCTTTGGTGTGAATAAGTGACCCTACCAAAACCACCAAGGAAAACACAAGTCTTAGACAACCGAAAAGACTCACACACATTTTGCCTGGGACGGACCACTGGCCAGCCCGTTGCACAGTTCCGTCACCGATCATGCAGCACGTGTCTAAGACTGCAGAGCACGCTTCCTTAGACACAGGCAGGGTTTGGGAATTATAAGTTCTTCAAAAGCCTTTCTGCTAAAGACCGCAAGGCTCCAGTCAGGATGCCCAGGGCAGAGCAAGCAACTGCATCTATTCCACTTCCGCTTTCAACAGTGTCACAGAACCGACCAAGTGGAAATGATTGTTTCTTTTTTTTTTAGAAAAGATGCTTCCTTTCTTACCAATAAAATGTTCTGTATTTGAGGTAATGGCCTCGAAGTCTGCAGTACAGCATAGGGGTGGGAAGCTCTCTGCAAAAAGTTAAGAAGTTTGCACATGTCTGGACAGGTCATTCCCTCACGTTTGACAGGCTGGATGGACACAGAGGGGTGGCCAGAGTCTACCGCCTCCCCTTGAAAACATTCATCATCAAATTTCCAACAGGGAAATAACATGGGATCAAAACGGAAGTCCACTGCCAGCCAACGAGGAAACGCACAGAGGCCAGCCTTGAAGTCCTCGCTTTACTGCTTTCAGCAGATGTGAGGTTCTTGACAAACGGCATCATAAATCAGACTATGATCCTGAGGGTTGTCCTGACTCGTCTGAACGCAACAGTACACGCCCTGTGGACCACAACATGAAAACCTACCACCTCCTGACTGGGTTTTCTTGTCTCCTTCCCCAGTTCGCCTCATTGGCCTTGATCCAGTCACCAAAGGGATCTTGCAAAACAGAGATCAGACTGGGTCGCTCTCCCCTGAGAATGACGCGTGCCACCCTCATCACCCATTCTACAAATAAACCCCACCCTCACCAGGCCTGGCTTTCAGGCCCCTTCATCTCTGCTGCCCAATCCCAGCCTGGAGAAAGGGGCTGTGGTCTGCCACCAGGAGGGCCAGAGAGCACGGGCAGCCCTTCCAGCAGCAGCTGCCCCTCTCCCACCACCAGGAGAAAGTACTGGAAGAAATTTTTTGGAAAGATGCTCCCATGGAAACATCTACTCCGGACACCAGCTACCGACAGCCAGGACCATGACTGCAAAGGGGCCGGTGAGGTAAGGGACGGGTCCACCCAAGCCCACCGCTGCCTCGGCCAGACAGAGCATCTGGACAGTTCCAAGGACGAAGGGAACCTCTGGGCCACCCCTAACATCAGATTGTCTGACTTCTACTGACCCAGGATTATTTGCTTATACTTCAAAGACACGAAGCCCTCATTTCCCAGTTCTCTTCAAGAACCTCAAGCGCTCTTAGGTCGCTCACCCAGTACATACTGGGAAAGAACCAGCAGCCTCCTTCTGAGTGAGTGTTGGACTTGCAACAATGTTACCTGAGAACCCATCCTTCTGAGTTCCTGCCCTGATCCTGCCACTCCCCATAGCCTAAGGCACTCCTGGCCAACCCTGGGCTCTTTAGAATTGTCTTGGTCTCTAGCGAGTTTCTGGGGTGTCCCAGGTGGTGCTAGAACCCAAATGGTTAAGAATCCACCTGACAATGCAGGAGACATAAGAGACGTGGGTTTGATTCCTGGGTTGGGAAGATACCCTGGAGAAAGAAATGGCAACCCACTCCAGTATTCTTGCCTGGTACATCCCACAGACGGAGGAGCCTGGTGGGCTACAGTCCATAGAGTCTCAAAGAGTCAGACTCAAGTGACTCACATACCCTCTCTCTCTCTCTCTCTCTCTCTCACACACACACACACACACACACACACACACAAGTGTGATGACATCCTCACCGAGAAACTTCTGCCTTCATCCCTCCAAGGAAATGAAACATACTTGCCACCTTTGACTACATACAACTTCTACATCTTCTAACACCTGAGTGAACTTGTGAGGGGGTGGTTATAGCCACACACTTGTCTGAGAGCTGGCTGTTTTAAACGGAAATTCATCTCTCCCTCCCCTCTCACTCTCATTCAGAGGCACTAAGAGTTGTACTCCTATCTTGATCGCTGGCTTCTCAAAAGTAAGTAGTTTTCAAGTTTATAAACTATGGCTTATCCCAATCAACTACTGTTTTCTTGGACTCATCAAGGTCATCTGGAAAAAAAAAAAACTGTAAAAACACTTATTTATAGAGCTTTTGTTCAAACTGCTTTCTTTCCTTTCTCTCTCCTCTCTTGTGTATCCTAGAACATCTTCAAAGCCAGCTGTTCACTTCAAAAGTTTCCAAGCTGCTGGTCAAACTTTCCTTCCCACTAGTGAAAGAGTTTTCTTCCCTCTCCCTTACTTCCAATCACTCAGAACTCCCCCAAACTTCGGGGGCCGGGGAAATATCTGTTGCTTATGAGGAAGAAAGCAGCTGTTCAACTCGACTCAGGCCAAAGACAGCAAACATCTCACACCCTGCAATGTCCACCCCTCACTTGGTGCTCAGCAGATAATAAATCAGAACAGGGTGGCACAATTGACTCTATGTTTTCCCAAATCGCTTTCCAGATGTGCAGCCCCCATAATTACCACTTGCATCAGTCTTGATCCTCTGAGTGCCAAAAAAGGCAAGAGAAACACTTTTTAACGTGTGTGTGTGTAATACTTATTTAGCTGAGTTGGACCTTAGTTGCAGCACTGACTATCCTCACTGTGTCATGCGGGATCTTTCATTGCAGGACATGGACTCTCTGGCTGTGGTGAGGACTTAGTTGCCCCAAGGCATATGGGATGCCCACCAGAAATCGAACCTCTGTTCCCTGCACTGCAAGGCAGATTCTTAACCACTGGACCATCAGAGAAATCCCGCACATGTGTTTTTTAAGTACATCTTGTCTGTCATCTCCAGAATGGAATTTTTCCATCCCAATCACATGGAACCAAGGAACGACATGATGAATTTCTCTTTACCCACTCCAAATGCAGGCTTTCTCAAGACTATGTGAAGACCTTTGCATCCTTCCTATTCAACTTGTTCTTTTTGTTTGTTTGTTTTAATCCTTGTTGCTTACCGATTTTATTTTTTTGTCATGCCATGAAGCATGTCGGATCTTAGCTCCCTGACCAGGGATTGGACCTGCACCCGCTCCGTTGCAAGAGTGGAGTCTTAACCACTGAACTGCAAGAGAATCCCCAAGTCAACTTGTTCTTACTTGAGATAGTACAAACTTGTTCAGTAAAAACATTTACTTCAATTCAAATATTTGCAACATTAGTCTGTAGGGAATTTAAATAATGCAGCTGCTGTTTCAATAGCACCACACCTAGTATATCTTTTTGGAGGGAATTTGAAGTTCATGTCTGATTCAACACCCCACAATGCTAATGCCAAGAGGTACTGATGTCACAAAATAAACTTCTAAATATACAGTATGACTTTAAACTATAAAATTTGACATTTATTATAATAAATACAATTATTAAAATACTGAAACAGATTTGCTTATTTTTCTTTTAAGGTGCTAGAAGTTTCTGCTGTAGAGTGTATTACTTGTCTAATATGTTTCATCTCTTATACTTCCCCTTTGGTTCAAATGCATTAGGCTGAAGCAGGCTTCCCTGGTAGCTCCGTGGTAAAGAATCTGCCCACCAGCCAATGCAGGAGGCATAAGACTCTCAGGTTGGGAAGATTGCCTGAAGGAGGAGGGCATAGTAACATACTCCAGTATTCTTGCCTAGAGATTCCCATGGATAGAGAAGCCCAGCAGGCTATAGTCCATGGGGTCATAAAGAGTCAGACACGACTGAAGTGACTTAGCGTGCACACAGGTTGAAGCAATACTAGTTCAAGTTTAGGAACAGAGAAAAATCTTACTTCCTCAAAATAACCTTTTTAAAATAAGTTGTGAAATTTTGTGTCACATTATGTTTTTACAAGATTTCCCATCTCTGTCTACAAAGAAAAGAAAAGAAAATGATACAAGCAAATTCAAGTTCTCTTTCCAGTACTTAGTATAAAACCAGGTCACAGGATTTCCCACGGGGTACAGCTCCAATCCCTGGTAGGGAAACTAAGATCACACATGCCATGTGCTGCAGGCAAAAAGATTAAAAAATAGAAGTAAAAATCAACCAAACCCAAAAAAGCAAGCACAACATTTTTCCATACGATCATCCATTTCATTTGATATGAACTTAATTTAAATCTGGGTCCCACTACCAGTGTCAGCTCAATGGAAGACAAACTTGTGTAATTTTCCCATGAAGCCATGGCACACATTTATATGGCACCCACTCCAGTGTTCTTGCCTGGAAAATCCCATGGACGGGGGAACCTGGTGGGCTGCACTCCATGGGGTCACAAAGAGTTGGAGACGACTGACCGACTTCACTTTCACTTTTCACTTTCATGCATTGGAGAAGGAAATGGCAACCCACTCCAGTCTTCTTGCCTGGAGGATCCCAGGGACGGGGGAGCCTGGTGGGCTGCCTTCTATGGAGTCGCACAGAGTCGGACATGACTGAAGTGACTTAGCAGCATGTTTTTTATACAAGCAACATAAAAATACAGAGATAAGGGACATTGGACTGAACCATTCAGATTGGGTGAATTTCTGTTACAATTAAGAAGAAAAGAAACAGAACATTGTCCTCTCAACAATTCACTCCATAGTATTTCTGAATTTTTATCCCGATGTACTTCTGTCTTTGGAAAATGTGAAACTAAAAGAATTATGAAAACTGAGGAACTTGTATCTATTTTTGCTGCTCTTGCTCTCCTTTCCCCAGATGTCATTTATGCTTTAGACTATCTTGACAAAGCTTAAGGGGAGAAAAAGCAAAAGCAAAAAACTTCTCTGAAAACATCAGGAGGCACAATGTACTCTGGATCGCTGTATGTAAATTACATGCAAATGAATGCAAATGAACTTGTGGTCCTGCTATTTTATCTATCTATAAAGACAGAGCCCCAAGGGAAAACTCAATGTGTTGCTCTGAATCCCCAGAGTTAAGGGGAAGAAAGGGAATAGACTCTTGGCTCATTTATTTAATGCCTCTCTATCTTTTCTGTCTATAACAGTTAAGTACATATACAATATATGTTATGAAATTACATGTCATATTTACACTGCTCACTATCGTTTGGGGGAGGGATACAGATATATCCATAAGTATAAATATATCAGACCCTACAGGATAAATCTACTAAAAGAAGTCACAACAATAAAGCCCTGATTTCTTGAATGACTTCAACAATGCATTCATACTCTTAATTAGTTTGTGTAAAGATTTCGAGGGGATAAACACTTCCAGCAACCTTTCAGGTGAAATTGCTATACCATAAACAAGACTTTAATTTCAGTTTCCTTGTTCAGCCTCATTGAATCTATGAGGCTGTTTGTACCATTTGCACCAGCTCTGTCTTCCCCTCCTGCCACACCATTCTGGAGAAATTCACTGAATCAGTCACGTCTGACTCTGCAACCCCATGGACTCCAACCTGCCAGGCTCCTCTGTCCATGGGATTTCCTAGGCAAGGATACTGGAGTGGGTTGTCATTCCCTTCTGTAGGGGCTCTTCTTGACCCAGGGATCAAATGCAGGTCTCCCACCCATTGCAGGCAGATTCTTTATCATATGAGACCATGAATCTATAATAACTGATCTCAGTTATTTTTCTCCACGATATCCCTCCCAGCATTTCTGCAGATGGTTTGAGCTGAAATGCAGTTTGTATCAGGAAAGTTTTTGACACATAACAACCAAAAACATACACTAGAAGAACAAATTAAGTTATGCTGGTGGTGAGGAGGCCCCGGGGGGCACACCCACATGGCAGGTGGCTGAAGGAGGGCTGGTTTCACATCTTCCACATTCTTCCCTTCCAAACACCCAGAACTTTCCAGAGCCTATGTCTAATTCTTATCTTGGCAAATATGATCCTGGTGCTCAGGACCCCCACTGTTTATGCATCAGTGGTCTCCAGTTAACATAAATCCCTTCCTGAAGAATGAACAGTCTCACAGCTGGCGGTATTGGCCACTTCCTTCTTCCCAGCACTGTCTGAGCAACTGCCTCTAAAGGCAAGGTATTCAAAGGTCTGGGGAACAAATACCTGAAAAAAAAACTGGTATATGGAACCTCCTTGTTGTTGTTCAGTCACTAAGTCATATTCAACTCTTTGCAACCCCATGGACTGCAGCATGCCAGGCTTCCCTGTCCTCCCCCATCTTCTGGAGATTGCTCAAGTTTGTGTCTATTGAGTCGGTGATGCTATCTAACCATCTCATCCTCAAAGAACCTTCTTGACATAATATAATTGTTTAAGAATACTACTTACAACTCTAAGCACTTAATGTAAGTTATATCTATTAATGTTTGCAACTACTCAGCATTAAAAATACACCCCAAAATAGGCATTTTAAGTTAGATAAACACAAGTGTAAACAAAAAGTTCTAAGTTCTCTCCTGTTCTCCAATGAATAAGCAACTGTAGTGGTATTCACTCTACAGATGATGACCCATTAGGACTCAAGGCTGGATCCAAGAGGCACAACTACTAGGAGATTGGAAGTTGATAAAACAGTCTGCCTATACAGGTTGCTGCTTGTGCCAAGTATTGAGCCTAAAGTCACCATAGGTTGGCCACAGTGGCAGTTATGCAGGAAGCTGGATGTGAAAGACCAAGGACAAAACGCGAGCGCGTCGGAACTGGGAAGACAACTGGAATCCATACCTGCTTCTCATCAACTCTAACCTTGATGCCATGGGTGACTTACACGAGAAGCTGGAGCTCCCTGGGTGACTCAGGATCTCCAGAAGTTGAAGGAGATCTGGCAGAACCTGGACGTGCTGGGGGTCTGGGCACCAACTCATGCCAAAAGGGCAAATCAGTGACACCACGAGGCAGCCACCACAGTGCCCACGACCCTCCACCAACCTTCAGAATCTAAAAACAATGGCTGCTACTGATGCACTTCTAGCTTCGGCTTGACACAGTCCTTAATAACCACAGACTCCTTGGATATATATTTGAGACCAGCATTTGTTTAAATGACACGGCATAGCACAGAAGAGCGCAGAACAGAACAGAAAGTCCTGGCAACACCCCACGAAGAAGGGGGACTGTTTCCTGCAACATCTGTTTCAGTCATGTATCTGTTTGTACCTAAATAACTGCACCTGATCGCCATGTACTAATAAAATATATCTTCTAGTGATTCTCTGGAGAATGCAATGGCACCCCAACTCCAGTACTCTTGCCTGGAGAATCCCAGGGACAGGGGAGCCTGGTGGGCTGCCGTCTGTGGGGTCACAAAGAGTCGGACACAACTGAAGTGATTTAGCAGCAGCAGCAGCAGCAATGATTCTCTGGCCAAAAGTCGGAAAGTCATTGGCGGAATTTGTCTTCCAGGCTGCATCCTGGGGGCCCACTCTGGAGTCTGTTCTTGAATCCCATGGGTCTCTTCAGGACCTTCACCGTCCTCCTCAGCTTACCCATAAATCCACATATTTCCCCCAAAGGCCCTCCTTGCATTTTTTTTCCTTCTTGTGGTCCCTCTCTGCTCCTCTGGGGGAAATGGCATCAGTGACTGAATAAGTTTAAAGCCACAACAGAAGCATTTTTTTCTTTTTCTCTTCCTCCTGCAGGCTCAACACAGCCTGCTTGACTCTAGGATATGAAAAGCTTGAGATATTTTAGCAACAATGTTATTACCAAAATCTTATGTATGAACTGCTGCTGCTGCTGCTGCTAAGTTGCGTCAGTTGTGTCCGACCCTGTGTGACCCCATAGATGGCAGCCCACCAGGCTCCCCTGTCCCTGGGATTCTCCAGGCAAGAACACTGGAGTGGGTTGCCATTTCCTTCTCCAATGCATGAAAGTGAAAAGTGGAAGGGAAGTCGCTCAGTCGTGTCCGACTCTTAGTGACCCCATGGATTGCAGCCCACCAGGCTAGTAGTTTCTAATTATCTCCTGGAAAGGGATTTGAACAGCTTGGCCTAAATATGAACAAACTCAGTTTATAAGCCATAGAGAGGAATAGTTACAACAAAATGGAATGAAAAGGCCTTCTCCTGGGAGTGTGTGTGCTGGCATCTTTGACATCATGGTGACTGCCAGCTGTGAAGAAGAAAGTGATCCATAAAACTATGGTCTTCAATCATCAACACCTAGTGGGGTATTTCATTAATTCAAACAATATTTATTGAACACCTATGAAATTCCAAGTGCTGTGCTAGGTGCTAAGTATACAACATAAAATCAGGAAACATGAATGCTTATTATTCCTGGACAGAGAAGCAAAGTATGGTCTTTATTTTAATGCAGTCATATAGTTAAGTCATGGAAACTTGTTGAAGGGATTTACTAAATTGTGTGCTTGCTATATGAGGTCTTTTTGGGAATTAAAAGCTTTGAAAGATCCCATTTGCTGAGCTATCAGTGGCTTTAAAAAAAACATTTCACAGGAACCCTCGGAACTTGAAAAATGCAGGGAAAAGACTAGAACGTTGACACTTTGCTCAACTTGACATTTTGCTCACACTTAAAATGGACATGTGGATTTAGCCAGTGACAATTTTAGACTCAACTCATCTCTCCTTTCCAAACCTGCCTGGGCTTAATCGAAAACCATAGATTGGAAAGAACAGCAGAGTGAGCTAGCTGGGTGGGAATGAAGTCAGAATCTCAGAATAGATTCACAGACTTTGATAAGCATGATTCACACTTTACCCTTCCTCCGGCCACCTCTGCCACGTAACCATGGGGACACGAGCATCTGCAGGCAGTGGAGGCCTCACGATCCTATTGGGGGCAAAACTGATCTATGATATTCCTAAAAATTTAGAAAACACATTCATCTCCGAACACCCTTGAAATTTCTTTTTATGATGCTAATTAAACTTTTGATTGGGTTGGCCAAAAAGTTTGTTTCAGATTTTTCCATACCACCTTACAGAAAAACCCAAACAAACTTTATGACCAACCCAATACAACATTTGAGTCTGTTTTATAAAAACGATATTCCACCCTGGCTTGAGCAGAGAGTTGGCAGGTGTGTTGTACCTGGAGTCAGACATGTACCTGACTCCACCTGATTTTCAAGGAGTGCTCCTGAGGCCAGGATGACTGTCAAGTAAGATTCGAGGTCCCGGTGACCTGATCAAACTGAAAACATCATGCTTATCACCATTCCCTGTTACAGTGCTGACCACATTCTTTCTTGGTGATGTTGCCAAAATTCTATATTTTTAAGAACTGGCAGCTAATACGTCAACAGTGCTATCAATAAAAATTCACCTGGCTTACAAACCTGAGGATACCAAACACATGGCCCCGTACTAAAAAATTTTGCAGCCCTTAATTTATATTTTGATAATTCTCAAAAGTCCTCCTCCAGCTCCTGCGGCTGTTGCTTAGTTGCTCAGCTGTGTCTGACTCTTTGCGATCCCGTGTCCTGTGGCCTGGTAGGCTCCTGTGTTCATGGGATTCTCCAGGCAAGAAAACTGGAATGGGTTGCCATTTCCCTCTCCAGGGAATCTTTCCAACCCAGGGATTGAACCTGGGTTTCCGGCACTGTAAGTGGATTTACCTTCTGAGTCACCAGGGAAGCCCTCCACCTCCTTGGCAAATGCCTCTGTCTATTCTTCCTTGATATTAAATTCAAGCTCCCCACAATCACCAAACTTTCATTCTGGATTCCAGTAGTCCAGAGATCAGCCTCAGGCTGTTTCATCCATGCCAAGACTCTCAGGGTCATTCATTCATCCCCAAAGTTAAGAGGTCACTAGGCTTTACAATGTGTCATAAATAAATGCTAATATAATATTTCTTCTCCACTATTTCTCAGTGTCTCAAATATCTCAAAATGTTTCTCTATCCTAATCTTATCAGAGTTTCAAGCCCTCAACCAAGGTTCTCAGCTATCTAGCCACTCTCCAATCCCATCTCACTTACAACCCACTCTATACCCCCTACCCACCGTAACTTTCAAAACATAAATCTTGAAAACTATAAATGTCTCGCAGTGAAGATCTGACAAAGTCAGTCCATTGCTAACAAAGCAAAAGCCTTTTTATCTGTACTCTGTCTGCCTTTGTAGACCCCCACCCGTGGCTCCACCCGTGGTCCCATCCATGGACCAGTTTTGGCCACATCGAACTACAAGCACCACCGCATCATCCCTGCAATTATCTCACAGTACTTCTTCTGCTTAGAACACCCTTCTTTTGCTTCACTGACCCTCTAGGCAGCAGCCCATCCTTCAGAACAGCCCTGACCGTCCCACTGAATCAGCGTAAATCATACCCTCCCCACATGAATGGAACAATTCGAGGTCTGAGACTTGCTTTAAAGTCACGGGAGATGGAGACGGGAGTGGGAGCAGGTGCAGACAAAACAAGATTGGCCACGACTGATGACTGTAGCGCTGCCATATGGGTATTTTTAAAAATATTCTCTCCACTTTGATAGTTGAAATTTTCCATTTAAGACATTTTTTTAAAAAGGGACTCTTACATATTTACATGGTGACTGTCCCCAGGAAAACTTTAAAGTCCTTGAAAGCTGAATCTGGGTCTTATTTTTGCAACCTTGGCCCGTAACAACCAGGACAGCACCTGACACTTACAAATTACACGAGAAATATCTATCAAGTATATGAATGAATGGAAGAGGAAGTGAGAGTGAAAGTCATGCAGTCCCGTCTGACTCTTTAAGACCCCACGGACTATACAGTCCATGGAATTCTCCAGGCCAGAATACTGGAGTGGGTAGCCTTTCCCTTCTCCAGGGGATCTTCCCAACCCAGGGATCGAACCCAGGTCTCCTGCATTGCAAGCAGATTCTTTCCCAGCTGAGACACAAGGGAAGCCCAATAATACAGGAGTGGGTAGCCTATCCCTTCTCCAGGGGATCTTCCTGACCCAGGAATCGAACCAAGGTCTCCCGCCTTGCAGGTGGATTCTTTACCAACTGAGCTTTCATAGGGAAGCTCCCTATGAAAGAGGAAAGAAAGGAAACAACGGAAATTAGTAAAATGATCTCTCCCTTTCCTGAAGGTGTCAGGTAACATTCAGTCCATAACATCCTGTCCACTACACTGGCATTTTCACATATAATGGTGAGCTTTCACAGGCCCTGTCCCCACGAACCTACAATAGCAATTCGGTTTAGTGAGCAAAACATTCAAACATGACAGGTATCATTAGAAACAATGACAAATGACCTAGGTGACAGGGTGGGTCACCTCCATACGAACGCGCTCCGTTTCATGAGCACGTTCATCAGTTCCATTAGTTCATTAAGTCCAACAAAGTTAGCCTCAGGTACCCAACTAACACAATCAGCTACACAGTACTATATTGTAATAGGCTTATAAGGCTTCTCACACAAATAATACATTAAAAAACGCACACAAAAATAAAGAAAACATTTTTAATCGTACAGTACCTTGAAAAGTACAGTAGCACCGACTATTTCCCCGCTGCTTCTACTCTTGCTTCCTGGCATTCTGGGCTTGAAATAAAGACACTGTACTACAGTGCTCTACACAGTACAGTACAGTAAAGTACACAAAGGCACAACCAGTCACAGAGGAGCACGCACGTGACAATGTACACCTGATACGTGAACTAACTACCAAGACTGCGCATGCGAATGCACGTTCACATCTCTGGAAGTTCACCACTTGGAGGTCAGTATGCAGGGACTTTCTGCAATTCCTCTGATCGGGAGACAGCCTAACCTGTCCCCAGAGGAAACGCTACAGGGGGTGACTGACAGGTCAGTGCAGAGATGAGGCAGGACAGGGGCCAAGAGACAGAAGGGAACTCAGTTTTCAAGATTCTTCATGTATAGCAATTAATGGTTCCTAATAATCATGTATAGGAATTAATGGTTCCTAACGGTTTCTCCACTTACTGCTGATAATTTTCAATATGTTGAGGGTCATAGAGCTGGGTGGAAACCAAGGAAATTTCTCATACTTAAAAGACGGATGATAAAGTTTCTTGGTGTAGTACCCTTAAGGTCTAAAGATTAAAGTCTCACATTCTTCTCATATCTTGACAGAAAAAGCAATTATGTGTTTGGAGACAAAGACAGTGCCTTATATAAAAAGGCACAAAACACACCCGGAACTTGTCTGGCCGAAATCCTCCACAGTCAGCTCCCAGTCAAAGAAGCCAGGAGGAAAACACACCTGGAATGCAACTGCTCCGGGTGTCGTAAGAAAGCAAATACCAGAGAAACGTTGTAGCCACCAAAGCAGGCACGTACCCTTTACAGGACTGAGTTATTGTGAGCTGAAGATATAATTGTTTGCTCCTATTTACCAGAGACTATTTTAGGGCCCTTTGCTCATTTGACACCCACTGGATGGTTTCTTTCCAAAGTCAAGGAGAAACCAGTTCACTCCCTACTTTGGAAAAGCTCCCAGCAATCGTCAACCTTCGCTACACACCCAGCCCCCTCTAAGCACACTTCATGACTTAGTTTCTGCCATTTGCTCTTCTGACCAGTTCTTTATCCTCAGGACACTCAGGGCTTCATTGAGGCCACCTTGGGAATGTGGGCTAAACGAGAAAAATCTGGCTCCATCCTATACCACACTGTGATCTGTCCTGTACAGGTAAAACTGGATGTAAAGAACGGCAGCC
Source organism: Neotragus moschatus (assembly GCA_006410615.1). Taxonomy (NCBI): domain Eukaryota; kingdom Metazoa; phylum Chordata; class Mammalia; order Artiodactyla; family Bovidae; genus Neotragus; species Neotragus moschatus. Next base: position 2,448,410 of record SJYA01001559.1, on the reverse strand, counting down.
TCACAAGATTATCCCCCTTGCTCCATATACATGCGTGAGTATCCATGTATCTATGTACGAGTCCACCTACAAATGTAACCACATAAAATATGAGTTGACGTGACAGACATACTTCTATTTCAATTTGGAGGGTAGACAAGTTCTTTCCCAACTACATCATTTCCTCTCAAAAGGAGCTCAATTTTCATCATATTCGCCAAGAATATAATGTGAAAATGCTCTGAAAAAGCATCGTAGGCACCCGGATCTGTTCTTACTCTTATTAGATTAAGAACATCTTGAAGTTGAGAGTGAAGATGATTTGCCTTGTACCACATTCCAAACATGGTTACAGTGTAAATCAACAGAATCCTTATGAACTAAGAGAACAACAACAAAAATCTAAGATGAACTGACATCATTCTACACTAAGCCAATCATCACAGGAATGAAAACATTCAATTTGCTCACAAGCTGAAAATTTACTAATGTCACCATTGGCTTTTTCATAACACCCACAGTTTAAATTTCTAACATATACTTTTTTGAAAGAGCAACTCACTTTGTCAAAGAATTAACATTTTCCCTCTCATCTGTCAGAATGGCCATCATCAAAAATAACACAAGTGACAAGTCCTGGCAAGAATGTGGAGAAAAAGCTTCATACACTGTTGGTAGGAATGTAAACTGGTGTACCCACTATCACACACACACACACACATATATATACGGTTTCCTCAAAAAATTAAAAGTAGAATCACCATAACATCCAGCAACTCCACTCCTGGGTATATTTATGAAAAAAACAAAAACACAAATTTGAAAACACACATGCACCCCAACGTTCATGGCAGCACTGTTTACAGACGCCAAGACATGGAAGCAAACTAAGTGTCCATCAACAGAGGAATGCATAAAAAAGTGGTCTATATTATATATGACAATGGAATACTTAGTTCAGTTCAGTCATTCAGTTGTGTCTGACTCTGCGACCCCATGAATCGCAGCACTCCAGGCCTCCCTGTCCATCACCAACTCCCGGAGTTTACCCAAACTCATGTCCATCGAGTCGGTGATGCCATCCAGCCATCTCATCCTCTGTCATCCCCTTCTCCTCCTGCCCCCAATCCCTCCCAGCATCAGGGTCTTTTCCAATGAGTCAACTCTTTGCATGAGGTGGCCAAAGTACTGGAGCTTCAGCTTTAGCATCAGTCCTTCCAATGAACACCCAGGACTGGTCTCCTTTAGGATGGACTAGTTGGATCTCCTTGCAGTCCAAGGGACTCTCAAAAGTCTTCTCCAACACCACAGTTCAAAAGTATCAATTCTTCAACGCTCAGCCTTCTTCACAGTCCAACTCTCACATCCATACACGACCACTGGAAAAATTATAGCCTTTACTAGATGGACCTTTGTTGGCAAAGTAATGTCTCTGCTTTTGAATATGCTATCTAGGCTGGTCATAACTTTCCTTCCAAGGAATAAGCGTCTTTTAATTTCATGGCTGCAATCACCATCCACAGTGATTTTGGAGCCCCCCAAAACAAAGCCTGACACTGTTTGCCCATCTATTTCCCATGAAGTGATGGGACCAAATGTCATGATCTTAGTTTTCTGAATGTTGAGCCTTAAGCCGATTTTTTCACTCTCCTCTTTTACTTTCATCAAGAGGCTTTTTAGTTCCTCTTCACTTTCTGCCATAAGGGTGGTGTCATCTGCATATCTCTCAGCCATTAAAAAAGGATGAAATAATGCCATTTGCAACTGTCATATTAAGTAAAGTAAGTCAGAAAGAGAAAGACAAGTACCATATGATATCACTTATATATGAAATCTAAAAACACAACAAACTAGTGGATATAATAACAAAAGGAAGCTGTCTACGGCCACACCACCCTGAACATGCCCAGTCTCATCTGATCTCAGAAGCTAAGCAGGGTTGGGCCTGGTTAGTACTTGCATGGGAGAAAAAGAAGCAAACTCAGATATATAGAACAAACTTGTGGGTACCAGTGGGGAGAGGGGAAGGAGGAGGGGCAATGTGGACGTAGGGGATTAACAGGCATAAATTATTAGGTATAAAATAAGCTACAATGGTACATTGTACAATATGAGGAATATAGCCACATTTTATAATAACTATAAATAGAGTATAACTTTAAAAAATTGTGGAAAGTAGGAATAGAAGGAACATACCTCAACATAATAAAAGCTATATATGACAAACCCACAGCAAACATTATTCTCAATGGTGAAAAATTGAAAGCATTTCCTCTAAAGTCAGGTACAAGACAAGGGTGCCCACTTTCACCGCTACTATTCAACATAGTTCTGGAAGTTTTGGCCACAGCAATTAGAGCAGAAAAAGAAATAAAAGGAATCCATATTGGAAAAGAAGAAGTAAAACTCTCACTGTTTGCAGATGACATGATCCTCTACATAGAAAACCCTAAAGACTCCACCAGAAAATTACTANAGTCAGGTACAAGACAAGGGTGCCCACTTTCACCGCTACTATTCAACATAGTTCTGGAAGTTTTGGCCACAGCAATTAGAGCAGAAAAAGAGAGCCCCTCTTGAGTCGGCTGTTTATCTTCTAGTTGGAGGAGATGAGGGTAACGTGATGGCTGCACCTTTAAAAGATATCAACAGCATCTCAAGGGCGAATTTGATTTAGCAAATGGCAGGTGGGATTGAGAGAAGAAAATGTAGAAGATCTCCATCTCCGTTATCCATCAGATCTTTATTCTCAAAGATCTCCTCTTTCCTTTTTGAACGATGTTCTGAATTTGATAAAATTCCCCAGATAGAAATATATATTCTGTTCAAAAATTTTAAAAGTCTTATATCAATATATTGGCATTGGTATTTTTTTACTGGTTGTAAAAAAAAAAAAATTCTATACAGTTACCCATCTCCAAGTCACTGACACAATTCAGGTTGGTCCGGTAAAATTTTTGCACTTTGGGGTCTGTGTGTGTGTGTGTGTGTGTGTGTTTCTAATGGAAATCATTCCCTTATGAGTCCTATGTGTCTGAGGGACTTCCCTGGTGGCTCAGACAGTAAAGAATCTGCCTACAATGCAGGAGACCCGAGTTTGAGCCCTAGGTTGGGAAGATCCTCTGGAGATGGGAATGACAACTCACTCTAGTATTCTGGCCTGAAGAATCCCCATGGACAGAGGAGCTTGGTGGGCTACAGTTCATGGGGTTGCAAAGAGTCAGACATGACTGAGTGACTAAAAAAAAAAAAAATCAGTAAATGACACCCAATATATTAGGATAAGGAGAATCAGATGCCTCTTTGTAATAAGGCAATGCCTTGTTAAAAGGATTAAGAGTATTGTGCCACAAAATTTCATCTTTTTTAATAATAGCTGATACTTATTGGGTGCTTGCATTGTGCAAAGTGCTTCAGATAGATTATCTTATTTTATTCCTAAAGCAAGCATATGAGGATTGTACCAATGTTATTTATTTATAAATGATGAAACAGGCTTAGAGCAGACCTTTCTTCAGTTTAGCATAACATTAGTTTCAGGAAGGATAAATATTCAGTGATTAAAGTTACACTTGTGCTCCTGAGGATGAATGAATTTTTTAAAAAAGGGATTCAGTTTTAAACCTGTATATGAAACAGTGATGTGAAAACTGATTTTGCCCCAGAAAATTGGGATGCTCTTCATTAAAATTTAAAAAAAATTTAATGTACTTATCAAATAAGGATGCAATTTTTAGCATCCCTTTATGAACGCGACAAAGCACATTTCTTTTAAATAAAGCAGCATATTCTTAAATTACTCTCACAGCTGACCTGAGAAGAGAGGTCAGCTTTTGACTGTTCAAGAGTGGAGACCCATTTAGCGAGCATCGTGTCCAACTGCAGAAACTGTGCCAACAGAAAAAGTAGGCACTTTGTAAGTATTAGGCGCTGGGGTGAATCAGTTTATACTGGGTCTACATTATATGCAACTGAAAATTTTTTAAAAAATTATTTACTTGCAACTAAATTTTGAATCCCCTTAGGCCTGCTGCTTTGCATAGAACAGATTAATTTTCCATCTTGAAGCGTGTCCCTAACCCTTAGCTGCGAACCGGAGGAGGAGAGTTACCCTGCCCTCTAGAGGTGCCTCGGAGAAAGGCCTCCCGGAGCCCAGCCACCCCGCACCAGACTGCCCAAGCCTAGCCCAGCCTAGAGGGCAGGAGGGGCCCTCCGGGCTGGAGGGGGCAGCAGACGCCCTGCCCCCGGTGTGGGCCCACCACCCTACCTTACAGGGATCCTGTCCGTCTCAGCCCTGGGTTACTGTTTTATAGAAAGGGCGAGTTGGCAGCCTGCTGGCAGTGTTGAGCCGCGCGTTAAGTTCCTTCTTCAGCCTTTGTATTCCAAAGTGGCTGCAGGGCGCTGGATCTCCACCTTGGATGGCAGGATCCATACGCGGGCCTCCCCCCAACCCAGTCTGCTGCCTGATCCACCCCTCAAGATAACAGCACGCGTGTCCTAATGAAGAGCTCGACTTACTGAGAACCAGGCTAGCTTTTCACATAAAGAAGTTGCTGGGAGAGAGAGAAGGTAGGAGAAACCCATGGTTGCAGCAACAGCAGCCCAAAGCTAGCTCTTGACGGCCTATAGTAAAACCGGAGCCGTGTGCTGCGGATATGAGGAAGCGCGGGGGCCGGCACTCCCTGCACAGAGCACTGAGCAGCAGCTCGCCAAGCAGGTACGCGCCGTAGCTTCTTTAGGCCCTGACTGTGCTCCTGAAAGGGGGTTTTCACAATCTGTCTGTCTGTCTATTTATACTTTCCATAAAAGCAATTCTGAAATGATAACCTGTTGAGCACCACACAATTAGAAAACCCCCCAAAATTTCAGTCTTTGACATGCCTTGTGCTCTCTCCAATGACCATAACCTCTGCCTTGTAAGAATGTATAACTTATACATTTTGTTATATTTGGGGAGAACAGAGTAGTGTGAAAGAGAGGAGAGCTAATTATAATGTTTATGAAAAGTGAAGTAAACGTGTTAGTCGCTCAGTCTTGTCCAACTCTTTGCGACCCCATGGCCTGTATCCCTCCAGGCTCCCCCGTCCGTGGGATTTCCCAGGCAAGAATACAGGAGCGGGTTGCCATGCCCTTCTCAGGGGAGCTTCCCAACCCATCAAATCCGGGTCTCCTGCATTGCAGGCAGATTCTTTACCGCCTGAGTCACCAGGGAAGCCCTATACCATTTATAGCAGCATCTAAATAAAGCTGTAAAAAAAAAGATGTACAAAAGGTAGGGGAGAGCTCTCTGTTTGCTGGGGAATCGGAGGTTTCAAGGAAAAAAGAGAGAGCTAACGTCAAAGGTCTTTACAGAAGCTAGGTAGGAATAGAAGAAACAGGAGTACTTCAGGAAGAAGTGAAACTGCACAGATAACTCATGATTTATCATTTTTCATGTAATATTGAAGATGCATTTGGTCAGGTTGCTATTCTGCCTCTTGCTGTTCAGCTGCTCTGTGCTGCCTGACTCCCTGCAACCATGTGGACAGCAGCTCGCCAGTCCTCCCTGTCCTTCCCTATCTCCCTGAATTTGCTCAAACTCATATCCTTGGAGTCAGGGATGCCATCCAATCATTCCATTCTCTGTCACCCCCTTCTCCGCTTGCCCTCAATCTTAGGCTGTACAGTGATTTCAGATTTCATTAGAAGGAAGGGGTCAAATGAACCAAAGAAGTGTCAAGAAAGACTTCTGAACTTCAGGAATATTGAAAGAGAGCAGCCCAGACAAGGCACTGCAATTAAGAACTCTGACTAGTTTAAATAGTCATGGGGACTCTGTGAAATGGAAGAAATTAAGTGTCAAAAGCAAGAGTAACTGAAGCACAAAGATATTATTGAGTGGGCGTCAGTCAAATTTGGCTCTTTCCCCAGTTTTGCTTAAGAATCTGCTTTCTTAAATGTATAATTTAACATTTATCCTCACAATAGTGTTTCGCCTCCCTGGAATGGTGAAGCATATAGAGGACGGAAGAGCACTTTGCAAGGTGCCGGCAGCCTCGTGTGTCATGACGACACGCTTGTGAATGGGGCCAGGCCCTGGACGAGCCGCACACACTCATAGCAAGAGCGCACTGGCTCGTTCGGTTTATGTCACGGCGAAGCCACACGCATGCACGTTTTAAAAGGAACTGTGGAAACAGTTCAAAGCTCTCCTCCTTCAAATGGAAAAAAGTTTTTTAAAAAGCTCACTTGTAACCTCTTGCCAAATTTTAGTTACCCTTCATGCATGCATGTAAAACCGATATTGTCAGTTGCTGGAAGGCGAAGTGTACATGATAGGCTTAGAAAAAAAAGAAAGTATAATAGGGGTGCGTAGAATTACAGCAATAAGATGTGTCAAACTATTTCATCCTTAGACATGGGAGGAAGACAGGCCACAGTCTGTGTTAGCAGATGAGCAAAAACTCGCTAGCTCCTGATGGGCGAATTTCTGCTTGTCCCAGAGGAAAAAGACACGTGTCTTCCAAGCACACGAGCCAAGAGGAAATGCTAAGACTGGGTTGATGCTCTGGCGGTGTCCCGATAGTGACGCCATCACTTTGACCTTGGGAGCTACATGTCTAGTTATCTGAAAGCTCATGTGATTAAATTCCCCGTCCCCGTGTCTTCAGAACTGACTTTTCCTTATCAGTTTTGGAGCCGTGATTCTTTTGGATAATGCTGTGGATTCTCCCCCCTGTCTGTTGTTCATAGCAGCATTGCCCAGGAGAAAAACCAAGTTTCGGGCTTGGTGCGTGCTTAAGAATTCACTTTCAGCATCTTGATGTGAGCCAGAGGTCTGCTAAGAACAACAAAGATGAACCAGAAGGGAATTCAGGCTGACAAATACCAGTCCCACCTGCGTCGGTTAGTAAGCAAGGCTCCAGCCCAGCCAGTAATCCTCCGGTAACTGTCATTTCCATGCAGCCAATCAGGTGCCTGGGAATTACCCCCATAAAAAGCATACAGCATGTCATTTAGCAGGCAGCCAATTAAAGGGCCTCTGCAGTCGTCCGGTTGCTGGAAGCCAGTTCCCCACAAGAGGAAGGATGGGGCCAAGTCAGCCTGGGCCTCGAGGGAATAGGAGAAAGCGACCCGTGGCTGATTCACGGGGGGCCAGACTGACAAAATGTGAGGGAATTGGGGACGTGTCAGTCATTTCTCCTTGACAAGAATTTATTTAGGATATCAGCCTTCAAAAAGGCAACAGATAACCTCAGTAACAACAATAACCTTTGGAGAGTTGATCCTACCAAAATGGGGCTTTAATTTTTGAAGCTATGAGATAGTTTTCACAGAGTATTTCCTCTGATCTCAAAGACCTGTTTTTAGCATTAGAAGCCTTGAAAACATGACATTAAAATAAAGAACTAAATGAAAATGAAGTATAGCAATTCCAGTTTTTTTTTCAACTGACCCTCCCCCTAACGGAAGTAGTCAGCAGAATGAACAAGAACTGACAAGGACCTTCATCATCCCACTTTTGGTAAACAGAAATAATTCCGTGTCCTCAAAACCCTTCTAAGACACAGATTTCCACCCTCATAATCACCTTTTAAAATCCCAAATTAAATACTTTCTAGCCCTACTCTAGCCAGTTTGCTAGTGTACCCTGTTGAGTCAGTATCTAGACATATTGGGTGGGGCAGAAAAGCAAACAGACATGTAAATATATTTTATGGATTCCAGGATAGGCATGTTCCCTACATTTAACATCTCTGGATCTGAGTCTGGTCTAACAATTGATGAGGTCATAAAGCATAGTGCAATAAATTAATTGTTGGCATTCTTAATTTCTTAGCCCGAACTAAACCACTTCCAATACTTTGGCCACCTGATGCAAAGAGCTGACTCATTTGAAAAGACCCTGATGCTGGAAAAGATTGAGGGCAGAAGGAGAAGGGGACGACAGAGGGTGAGATGATTGGATGGCATCACCGACTCGATGGACATGGGTTTGGGTCAACTCCAGGAGTTGGGGATGGACAGGGAGGCCTGGTGTGCCTCGGTTCATGGGGTCGCAAAGAGTCAGACCTGACTGAGCAACTGAACTGAACTGAACCAAGGAAAGAAAGTGAAAGTAAAGTCACTCAGTCGTGTCTGACTCTTTGCGACCCCATGGACTGTAGCCTACCAGCTCCTCTGTCCATAGCATTTTTCAGGCAAGAGTACTGGCATGGGTTGCCACTTCCTTTTCCAAGAGATCTTCCTGACCCAGGGATCGAACCTGAGTATCCCGCATTGTAGGCAGATGCTTTACTGGCTGAGCCACCAGGGAAGTCATGAGATAGACCTCAAAACCCAATGTGTGTAAAAACCAACCTAAAATGCATTGTTTAGTGAGCCCAGCCATTCCTCTTCTGATTATCTTACTCAAACCAGTGTTAGTAAAGAGATAACTTTAGTTAAAACCACTCACAACTCATCTAATCTTGCGTGAACATGGTACTGACTATCTGTAAATTATTTCAATAAAGAAAACAACAGGTTGTTTCATGAGGCACTTGCAGTTTAAGTATTCAAAGCAACTTCTCTCTTGGGAAGGATCATATTAATCATAGAAAATAGTCACAGAAATCAGCATTTTTTAAGCAGATATAGTATAAGATTTTGCCCTTAAAAAGTGTCTCACTGTGTTCCGTTGGAATCATCTGCTATTAGCTGGATACTTAAATGTGTGCGCTGGAGTATATTAGATATAACCTGAGCTTTTTGTGTGAGACAAACTTGGGTTCAAGTTCTAAGCGCAGTATTTACCCTCTGTATGATCTTGAGTGCTGACTCCACCTCTCTGAGATCCAGTTTCCGTTTCTCTCAAATGGAGATAATAACACTTGGCTGAATCAGATTCCGTTTCAAACAAATAAGATTCTATTGTGAAGTGCTTAGAAAAGCACCCGGCACCCAGCACACCTTCAGTAAGCGGCAGCTATAATAGTCCTTTTTATTGCAATTCTCACCCTGTGGGACAGCACTGGCAAACCCTAATTCAGTTGAAGAAGTGGTTTCTCATTTCTCCCGCCCAGAACAAATTAAAGCCTGAGCATTCTGACTCTGTCCTGAGACAGTGTCTAACGTGACTTGGCAAACCACAGATGGGTTCCAGTTTTATTAGCTGTACAGGAAATTTCTGATTGATTTAACCTCCAGAAGACAATACCATGTAATTAACATGTAACAAATGTCAGCTCTTGTTATTGCTGGAGCCCTCGTGCCCTCCAGCCCTGTCCCCTTCCTGGCTCTGCTCTGCGTCCGCACGTTCCTCCCCCCACCCCCGCTTCTTTCTTTCTTTTCACTTTCCCATAGCGCACCCGGTTCCCTCTGAGTGATGCTGGGGACAGCTTCAGTTGTGCTTCTTCCTGAAAGTCAGTTATTTTGAAACATAAAGAGACGTGAAGAGATAAACACTACCTACGTCCTCTGTTTTGGGTGGCCTAGAGCCAGACATGATGTGGAGCTTGATCAGGAGGGTTTTCTGAGGATTTTTTTTTCATTTGCATAACTTAGCAATTAGGGGATTATTTTTCCCCTAGAAGCAATTTGTCTAAATCCTGAAAAGACAGCATGACAGGGAGGTGTGGAGGACTCTCCTCATTTAAAATGATGCTATGATGGAGATTAAGACAGTGGGGAGGCAAAATAGACCCTGTTTAGTGCTGAGAGTCCTAAATCTACCAGTGAGGTCCCAGGCTGATCACTTCACCTCTCAATGCTTCGGATTCCCCAAGGCCCCTTTTGGTGTTTGTGTTCTGAAGTGAGAAATGCAGACGGCCGAGAGACACCACGAGTTCTGCATTCTCTTCAGCAAAGAAGAGCCCAACTAACTCAGGCACGTGGTGTCCTTTCCCTGGAACGGTGCTGCTTCGACTCCATGGTACGCAGGATGTACTTCTCCGGCTTTTCCCTTCACAGAGATAGACTGTTGGCTGGCATTATGGCCGGAAATAATTCCCACTCCCATAAGCCAATCTGCCTGCTTTTATCAGCACCGAACAGAGAACTTGGCTGGCCACCTTAACACTGAATTCCACTGGGTTGACTCAAACATTGAGTGATGATGACAAGTATAATGAAAAGGGAGCAGAAAATTTTTCAAAGTATGATTTTAAATTTTTTAAAATATGGTTATTTAGTGATCTGCGTCTCTGGGCCGTTCCCCACTGCACTGTTAGCCCAATGCATCATTCTGCATCACTCTAGCCCTCCACTGACTATGTGTGTGCGCACGCACGCACGCACACACACACACACACACACACACACAATTTTCCTTCTGTATTTAGAGACTGGCTTTCATTCAGTTGTTTATGTGATAGGTATTTACGGAGCATTTGGCAAAACTTTGAGCAACAAACCAGAAGAGATACGAATGGTTAGGATAGAAAGAATAGAGAGCCATCTACCGAGAGCTCACACTCAATAAAGAGAAACAGGTGACACACGTAAATTACTAGGGTACAAGGGAAAGATTACCAGGTCATACGAGAAAAGGTATGTTCATGCTGAGATGGGCATTCCAGGAAGGAAAGTTACCTAAGCGGTTTGAAAAAAGACTTTGTGGAGAGGAGGGCGTTTACCAAGGGTCTGGAGGGATGGGAAGATTTGGACACAAAAATGTGGGTTGAAGAAGCAGTCTGTGAAGTTAGAACAGTGTGAGAAACCGTGAGGTCAGGAACACAGAACCCTAGTGAGGGCTGGATCAAGAATTTTTACGAAGCGTGTGGGGGCTGAGGCTGGAGGGCCATGTGATAGTCAGATCACACACTAGCGGGCTTGCATGACCAGGGAGAGGTTGGAAACCTGTCTGGTGGACCCTGGGGAGTCTTTGCAGGCATTAGCTCGGCTGGTCGCAGCTTGCGTTCCTGTCTTAGAGAGATGGACTGAGATAAAAGTGCCACTCGCATTTTTCCTCAGCTGCCTCCATTTTGTCGCTCTCTTTTGATCTGTTAATAGAAACTACAATCTATGATTGCCATGCCTGTTTGTTAATGTGTTTATGGCCTGCCAACACCTTCCAGAGGGTGACTCGGAGAACAAGGGCACCTCATCGTCGTCGGTCACAGCTACGACCCAGGACTTGGTGCCTAGTGGTATCAGTCACTCAGTCCTGTCTGACTCTCTGCGACCCTGTGGACTGTAGCCCCCCCAGGCTCCTCTGTCCATGGGATTCTCCAGACATGAATACTGGAATGCTACAAATAGTTGTCCAGTGAATGAGTGAACCTGAACACCTTTAATGAATCCTCAGTTTATGGATATTCTCAGCCTACAGATACATATTGGAGGAGGGCATGGCAACCCACTCCAGGACTCTTGCCTGGAGAATCCCATGGACAGAGGAGTCTAGTGGACTACAGCCCTTGCAGTTGCAAAGAGTCGGGCACGGCTGAGCGTGCATGCGCACACACACACACGTGTGCTCTTCTCCTTGCAGACTCTGGTAAAGGGAATGAAAATGTTTTTATTTTTATTTTTTTTAATTTTAATTTTTATTTTTTTTCATCTCAGGTGTACATGCGTTCCCAATCTTGAACGCCCCCCCCCCACCTCCCACTCCGCATCAACTCTCTGGATCATCCCCGTGCACCAGTCCCAAGCATCCTGTATCCTGAACCGAATATAGACCGACGATTCGTTTCCCAGAAAATGTTTTTAATGATGAAACCGAGCTGCTGCCAGGCTGAATGAGGCGCGTCCCCAGCTACCGTCGGGGTCTCCGTGTTCACAGCGGCTTCGCCCAGATGGTGCTGGGGCCTGTTTCTCCTTTCCAAGCACAGCCCAGCCTCTCGTGTGTTCCAAACCGCTTGGAAGTGGAACGTTAAATCTGGGGGTGGGCACGTCTGTGTAATTTCTTTCATTTCTATAAGGTTCTGGTGGTTTTTACTTTATTTTTTTTTTTTTCACCCCCTAGGCCACAGATCAACTTAACAATTGCAAATCAGCTTCAGAGGTTTTTCCTTAAAGAAAGGGGGAAAAAAAAAAAAGATGGCATGTTTCAACAGGCAAGGCCTGGTGAAAGTCTCTTTGTTTGATGTCTTAAATGTTCTCTCAGCTTTTTAACTACTCTCTTTTCTTTGACTCAATAAAAATCTATATCTACATACATATGTATACACACACATACATACACACACATATATCCTTGGGTCTGGAAGATCCCTTGGAGGAGGGCATGGCAACCCACTCCAGTATTCTTGCCTGGAGAATCCCATGGGCAGAGGAGCCTGGTGGGCTACAGTCCATGGGGTTGCAAAGAGTCAGACATACTGAAGCCAGTTAACATACAGCACACATATGTACACACATACCCAAACATATATAGGTCTCATAGATATGATACACATGTCTCATATGTTATAAGGATAACATTGTGTGTCTGTATAGGTCTGGTCCCTAAATATGCGCATTTATGTATCTGCTTATTTGCTCCATCTAATTGTCACAGGAACCAGAGGACGCAGTGCCCCCTTCCTTTCACATCCCCACCAAGACTGTCCCGTGTGTACATGTATGTGTGTTTTCATACAAATTCCCAAAGGAGGGAGGGAGAGAAGTGCAGTATAAATAAGCGAATAACCAATTGACTTAGCAGATCTGTATTTAGCTGGCCTCTGGTTTTATTTTTGAGAACCACTTTCCTTGTTTTGACTTGAAACGATGCCACCAAAACATATTACAGAAACATTGCGCTTTGCAAAACAGAACAAGTCCAATGAGCCTCCCCAAGTGTAAACAGAAGTCTTGTTTGGATGAACTGTTTTTAAGAATCCAAATTAAACCAAAGGGCATCCTTTTAAAGTGCATGTGTGTTCCCCTTAAGTGCTAAAACTTATATTATGTTCCTGTGATTCTTTTTTATCCCAAATGTTCCAGTCAGGCTGTGTGTGTGTGTGTTTTTCTTTTTTTCAAGCTGTCCCGACCATAAATGGTTTTCATACATTTAGCAAACATGACCCTTGAGCTGCCGGTGATAACAGAAGGCATCTGTGTGTTGGGCATGCTTCAATATCTCCAAGGAGTTGATGTCAGCACCCCTAGGGAGCTGATGTTGGCAGCACAGAGACTGCTGGACACCATTTGGGTGCCCCCCCTTGATGAAAGTGACAGAGGAGAGTGAAAAAGTTGGCTTAAAGCTCAACATTCAGAAAACGAAGATCATGGCATCTGGTCCCATCACTTCATGGGAAATAGATGGGGAAACAGTGAACAGTGACAGACTTTATTTTTGGGGGGCTCCAAAATCACTGCAGATGGTGATTGCAGCCATGAAATTAAAAGATGCTTCCTCCTTGGAAGGAGTTGGTGATGGACAGGGAGGCCTGGCGTGCTGTGCTTCATGGGGTCACGAAGAGTCGGACACGACTGAGCAACTGAACTGAACTGTGAGTGAAGATGGGCGAGCTCCTAGCATCCGTTTGCCAGAAGTTAGATCGATTCGGTGTTTTCTACCCCGAGTACAATTTACCTAAGTGCCCATATCACGTGCCTCGAGTTTCTCTTCTCTGCAAACCATGATTGCATGTTTTGAGGTTAGGTTCCTGCATGTCCAAGCGTGCATGCTACGTCACTTCAACTGTGTCCGACTCTTTTGCGCCAGTCTCCTCCGTCCATGCGATTCTCCAGGTGAGAATGCTGGCGTGGGTTGCCATGCCCTCCTCCAGGAGATCTTCCCAACTAAGGGATCAGGCCCCGTCTCACGTCTCCTCCTGCACCGTCAGGCGGGCTCTTTACCGCTACTGCTGCCTGGAAAGCCTGGGCTGGGCGTTCTTTGTCATTAGTCTCTGAGGAGGTGGGGTGTGAGTAACAACTCCAGGCACGAACATTTTCAAAAGAAGCCCAGCTGTCTGTTCTGGATTGACCCAGAATGGAGACAGCATGAGCTTGAACATGAACTCAGTCGTGTCTGACTCTCTGAGGCCCCTTGGGCTACAGTCCTCCAGGCTCCTCCGGCAGTGGAGTTTTCCAGGCAAGAAGACGGGTGGGTTCCCATTCCCTTCTGCAGGGGATCTTCCTGACCCAGGGATTGAACCTGCGTCTCCTCCTCTGGCAGGCAGGATCTTTACCATTGCACCACCTGGGAAGCCCAGCATGATATCAAATCAGCTTGTGTCTTGAAAGTCAAAGAATAGGGAATTAATCTCCTTTGCTAAAGTCCATTGATCTGTCTGTGGTTGTCTGTTTTGCACCTGGCAAGCACGCTGACGTGCCTTTACACCTGAGATGGACCCTCAGGAAGAAGGACGGAGACGTGAGGAGGAAAATACCACTTTCCTATACTGGGTGGCCCTCACTTTCGCATCCCTGCCTCTCTCTCTGGACGCAGCAACCTCAGAGGGCTTTGCCCAGCCTTCTCAAGCAGGGCTTGCTGTCTGGAGCCCTACGGAGGGGGTGGCTGGAATGTGGGTGACGTTTCTCTGAGATAAGTTCAGTTCTGGCTCATCTTCCCCCCACGATCTGAAGCTAGTTCGCTGTTGTACAGAGATCAGAGCAGTAGGCACACGATTTCTGGCTGCCTTGCCAGTCACCAGTGGCTACAAGAGACTGTGCCTAGAAAGTCTGCCCCCGCTCTTGCCTTCTGTGGGCAAAATGGTGTGAAAAGAGACAAGAGGTAAAGGAATCTACTTCCTTTAAGAAACATCACCGTTTTCACATCCCCATGGGTGTCGTCCCCTTCAACCCAGTCCCTTTAAAGTTTATTATTCACAAGCATTTTGGGCCCTCCCTCCCCCAACTTTTACAATATTGCTCTTAGAGCCTAAAGCACATTCCTTAAATATTTCAGTATCTGCAGGCATACTTGACTTTGCCCACAGTCAATTATCTTTCCAAGCCTCCGCCGGAGAATCCCATTCAGATCTCAGCATTATAGCTGCAAGCCCAGAAAGTCACGGGACTAGTCATTTTCTGTGTACCATAAGATGTTTCTCAAAACCCAAGAGGATCGGGAGTATGGCCTGGGAATGTCTGGGATTTCTTCATCACTGACATGAACGCAGAGATTCTCTGTGCCATCAGGCTGGGCTGGAACGTGCATCGCCGAGGTCTGTGTCCGGCTGGCTTGGCTCCACAAGGTGTAGTTATGTTCAGAGGGGAAAAGTTGGTAGGCTCCTGTCTTCCTGATCTTCCTAAACAGTGCCTGTGCGGGTAACGACAGATGGGAGGAAATGGAACTAGGATAGAGAGAAGGAGAGAGGAGGAAACAGGGAAAGAGAGAGAGAAAGGGGGTCTTGATAGAGTGCTGGTGGGAAGGCGGGGAGAGATGGGTCGGCAACATCCCTTGTGTCTTACTCAGTAGCATCGCTTCCAAGCCGTCCTCCCAGAATTTGGGGACTGGTTTGGGTGATGGTTAATTTTACGTGTCAGAGATGACCAGGCTGCAGGGTTCCAGGTCATTGGGAAAACATTATTCTGGATGTTTCCATGCGGGTGTTTCTGGATGAGTTTAATGTTTAAAGGAGACGGCCCTCCCTGTTGTGGGTGGGCCTCATCCGATCAGTTGAAAGACTGAACAGGGCATAAAGGTTGACTTTCCCCCAAATAAGAGGGAACGCCTCCTCCTGACTGCCTTACGCGGGGGCCTCATTGTTGTCATTTTGGCTTTTTGTTTGTTTTTTTGTTTCCTGCCTTTAGATTCAAACTGGAACTCCAGCTCTTGCTGGGTTTCAATCCTGCTGGAGTGAAACCAACCCCATTGACCCTCCTGGGTCTGAAGCTCAAAGGTCACAGATCTTGGGACTTTTCAGCTTCTAAAGTCATGTGAGCCATTCCCTCATCCGTCGTGGCTGAGATGGTAAAGAATTCTCCGGTCGATGCAGGAGACCTGGGTTTGATCCCTGGGTTGGGAAGATCCCTTGGAGAAGGAAATGGCAACCCACTCCAGTATTCTTGCCTGGGAAATCCCATGGGCGGAGGAGCCTACTGGGCTGCAGTCTTCGGGGTCTCAAAGAGTCAGACATGACGAGTAACACTTTTACTTTACTTTGATCCCTCATAACGGGCCTACAGTCCATGGGATCACAGAGTCGGACATGACTGAGCAACTAACGCACTCATAACAAAGCTCTGTGGAGAGATAGGTACAGACACAGATAGATGTGTGTGTGCTTCTGAGGCTCTGAAGAGCCGACTCACCCAGTGTGGCTACTTATAACGACCTTGTGTTCTGGAGTTCTGCGAACCTTGCCCTTCATCAGTCTCCATCACCATATTAATGAATCTTGGTGGATGAGAAGCTCTAATCTCTTGTCAGAAGGGGTGGGGGAGTAGGGGTGGGCAAAGAACAGGACCTGCGAGAGCTAATTGTGATTGCCCCGTCTGTGCCCCGGGGCCCCCGGGATTAGCATCATCAGCAGGTGGCTGGGGAGGGCCATCTGAACCGGAAGAATCTTCTCCCTCACCCTCGCCCCCTGCGCCCCTATTCTGTTGGGGATCATTACAGATTTTTTAACTCTAACTGTGGAAACCAATGCAGCTGCTCTTTGTAATTGTTTGTGAAACTGAGTTAAAGGGAGGTTGCTGTGGCGCTGCAGGTGCAATCGTTAGCCGCGCGATGCTGTGTAATTGACCTCATTTCCATGTGAATGTCCGTGGCTTACGCACTCAGAGAGCTCCGCCATGATCGTTATGGTACAGTCACTCCAATTAGACAAAGGTTCCCACACTTAGGGAGGGATGGGCACAACCCACGAGGCTAGGCCTCTCTCAAGGTCTCTAGTTAAACGTCTCAAAATAAACAACGGTGGCCTAATTAATAGTATGGCAGGGCCAGAGGGACACGCCAAGGAGCTACTTATGCGTCTGGAGCCCCGTCCTGGGGAGCCGCTGAACAGAATCTGCCTTTGTCCACACTTTCTACGGCTTAGAGATGCTCACAGTTGGGGGAGGGAGGTCTGATGAGTAGCCCCCACCATGTCTCTCATCACCAACTCCAGTTGCCCAAGAAGAACCAAAATGCCCAGATGACCTTATTTTGGTTTATTTTAGCCCCTTTATGATCTTGGAACAGTTAGACCAAAAAGAAAAAAAAAAATTTTGAAAAGATGGTTCTCAAAGAAAGTTGATGAGATGGGTGAGGTTTTCCACAATATTTTCTCAAAGCTGCAGCTAGAGGGCACCATTGGGGGATGTTTTCCCTGGGCGTCCCAGTTTCCTTGACTGACTACCTTTTCTTTTCAGACTCTGCAATACTGCCCAGGAGACATCTTGTAAACATTTTCCCGTAACATGTGTACTATGCGTGCCATCCTTTCTCAAGTCTGTAGTGAGGTCCTTGAAGGTAGACAGTGTATCTTAGAATTCGGTTATGTCCCCAGAGATGGCTAGCCCCATGCGGACCACTTCGGGGGAGCCCAGTAAACACTTGGGGGTAACTGACTAGGGCTTCCCAGGTGGTGCTAGTGGTAAAGAACCCGCCTGCCAATCAGGAGACGTAAGAGATGCTGGTTCGATCCCTGGGTCGGGAAGATCCCCTGGAGAAGGAAGTGGCACCCCACTCCAGTCCTCTTGCCTGGAAAATCCCATGGACGGAGGAGCCTGGTAGGGTGCAGTCCATGGGGTCGCCAAGAGTCGGACACAACTGAGCCACTTCACTTTCACTTTTCACTTTCATGCATTGGAGAAGGAAATGGCATCCCCACTCCGGTGTTCTTGCCTGGAGAATCCCAGGGGTGGGGGAGCCTGGTGGGCTGCCGTCTATGGGGTCACACAGAGTCGGACACGACTGAAGCGACTTAGCAAACACAGCTAGATGAAAAGAACCACTATTTGTCAAATAATGGCAAGAATGGACGAAGGCTTTGTATATCAGCCTCTACACAGAACACATCAGTGACTGAATCTCCAAAAATGCAGATAGGTAATAAAGGAAGTTAGGAAAAAGCAAAAAGTAAGGTAATAAAGTACAGCCCCTGAAAGAATGAAGCCGCATGGTGTTATTGTGCTCGACATTAGACCTGGCTACTGAAATTGTGATACGTGGACCGACTGCCTCTGTGTCACCTGCAGTTTGCCAGAAGTCCAGAACCTCAGGCCCACCGCAGGTCTGCTCAGTGAAAACGACATTTCAGGTGCTTCTTGCACACTTTTAGGTTTGAATGTGTAGCGGGTCTCGGCGACTGTCAGCTCAGCGCTGAGTCTCAGGAGAGTTTGGAGCTGTCCTGGGTACTCCCAGCTCTTGCTCATCCTCTTTTTCCTTTCTCCATCTTCTGCCATCACTCTCTAGATTTTTAAACATGAGACCGTATCTCAGAGTAATCAGTGTGGTTTCCCCCGCTCACTCTCTCTCCGTGAGTTTCGTGTGTCTGTACCCTCTTGCTTAGGCGTCGCACTGAATTCAGGGGTCCCTTCTAGGAAGCATCTCCAAGTCTTTCAGGCTGGCGAGGTGCCAGGTTTGCCCTCTTTTTCATCTTTCGCACTTACTGGATCCTATAAACACTTATTGACTTGTTGAGATGTCTGCCTGCCCGTTAGACTCAGAGGACACAATGATTCGCACGCACCTGGCGTGTGAATGGTGGTAGGGAGGGTGAAGCAGGGAGAAAACCCTTTGATTCCACCCTGGGAAGCTGCACGCGCCACAGGCCAATTAGTGTTCTCGGATATTTTGATTGGCTGCAACATTGTCTCTCTTTCACGGATTCCAACGCTGACTGCAGGAAAAGATGTATAAAGCACAGTCTCTGTCCTCAAGGAAGTTAAAATCTCACAGTGTGAGGCTCCACATTTATTATTTTTTAGTGTTTTGGCAGGATTTCTTAAAACTAACTGGCTATATATTGGAATTGTTTGTAGAGCTTTTAAGAAAGCACTGGATTTCTAGGGCCCATTCCAGAACAATTAAAATGGAATCACTATAGATGAGGCTCAAACACAGGCATTTAAAAAGTCTCTCTAGGTGATTCTGAAGTGTGGTTACGGGGGGAAATCACTCACTGAAAAGATTAGTGGGAGATAAACTATCGCAGTGAAATAAGCTCGGGCAGTAGCTTCTGACTGTGCGTCTCACAAAGCGGGCTCGGGAGCAGCCAGGCGGACTCTGGACTCCTCACCCCCCGTCTTAACTTGAATAGCATCTATATTAAGGCTCTATGTACGTTTGATTTCTATGAATGATTTCTTTGAAGAAAGGATTTTGCTGCTGTTGGGGGAACATGAAAGCCGCAGAAGCACTAATTTAGAGAGTACCCAAAGAGGATACAATATAGATTAATTTATCACTTCTTTTCCTGTTGTTTCCCTTTGTCTGTCTCTCTTGATCCAGGATGTTGTCTTCTTAAAAGGAAAGTTGCCCACCACGCCACTCAGCTCCCGAAAGCTCGCTGTGATTTAGTTGCTTCGGTCTTGTCTGACTTTTTGTGACTCCATGGACTGTAGCCCGCCAGGCTCCTCTGTCCATGGGATTCTCCAGGCAAGGATACTGGAGTGGGTAGCCATTCCCTTCTCCAGGGAATCTTCCCCCCCAAGGGGTCCAGCCTGTGTCCTCTTCATCAGTGGTGGATTCTTTCCTCCTACACCACTAGGGAAACCCCTGAGAGCATGCAGGAGGGTTAAGTGACCCATTATCAGGCAGTGGTTTGAGGGAAAAGAATGTGAAGAACTGAGCTGATTTCAAACCAACAAAATGAAGGGGAAAAAGGGATTTCCATGGTGGTCCAGGAGTTTAGACTCTTCACTTCCATTGCAGGGCGAAAGGGTTCAGTCCCTGGTCAGGGAATTAAGAGTCCACGTGCTGCACAGCCCCCCAAATCCAACCAACCAAACAAAAACAAACAATAAAAACAATAAAATAGTTCAGTGTAAAAACAATATTAGACATTAAATAATAACACAGATGCTTAGTCCTTGGAAGTTATGACCAACCAGGACAGACTATTCAAAAGCAGAGACATTACTTTGCCAACAAAGGTCCATCTAGTCAAGGCTATGGTTTTTCCTGTGGTCATGTATGGATACGAGAGTTGGACTGTGAAGAAGGCTGAGAACCAAAGAATTGATGCTTTTGAACTGTGGTGTTGGAAAAGACTCTTGAGAGTCGCTTGGACTGCAAGGAGATCCAACCAGTCCATTCTGAAGGAGCTCGGCCCTGGGATTTCTTTGGAAGGAATGATGCTAAAGCTGAAGCTCCAGTACTTTGGCCACCTCATGCGAAGAGTTGACTCATTGGAAAAGACTCTGAAGCTGGGAGGGATTTGGGGCAGGAGGAGAAGGGGACGACAGAGGATAAGATGGCTGGATGGCATCACCGACTCAATGGACAAAAGTTTGGGTGAACTCCGGGAGTTGGTGATGGACAGGGAGGCCTGGTGTGCTGCAATTCACGGGGTTGCAAAGAGTCGGACACGACTGAGCGACTGAACTGAACTGAATAACACAGCATAGTTCAAAACTATTCTATTTTTATTTATTTCTTCTATCAGCAGTTAAACACCTGTTACATATAAGATGTAAGAAGCTCAGTCATGTCCAGTCATGTCGCTCAGTCTTTGTGACCACTGGACTGTAGCCTGCCAGGCTCCTCTTTCCAAGGAATTCTCCAGGCAAGAGTACCGGAGTGGGTTGCCATTTCCTTCTCCAGGGGATCTTCTTGACCCAGGGATCAAACCCAGGCCTCCTGTATTGCAGATAAATTCTTTCCTGTCAGAGTCACCAGAGTTGCAGACAATGGGGTCATGAAGACTTGGACGTAACTGGATGACCGAATAGCACATATATAAAATATGGCTTTTAAATATAGAGTCTTATGTATAATATTATATAACTGATATTATATGAGGTACATACGGACTAAGTAACGTGTAATATGTCATATATATACACAGTCTAACTATAGTTGACTAGAATGAGGTTTTGTTCGATTGTTAGGAGGTAGTTCCAGGAATCCCGCTTTTTCCACATCACTTTCAGATATTTTTTAAAGAATATTTTTGAGATATCTGAAGCAAAAATGGCAGAAGTTTTCATCTTCTTGGTGGTCACTAAAAGGTGATTGTTAAGGATTATCTAGATGCTTAGAATTCTACAATAGGTAACAATAAATACCAAAAGAAACGACCAAGAAAGATTCATATTGGCATAATATTGACTTCCCTGATGACTCAGCAGCAAAGATTCTGCCTGCCAATACAAGAGATGCAGGTTCGATCCCTGGGTCAGGAAGACCCCCTGGAGGAGGGCGTGGCAACCCACTCCAGTGTTCTTGCCTGGAGACTCCCACGGGCAGAGGAGCCTGGCGGGCCACAGTCCATATGTGCAAAGAGTCGGACGCAACTGAGGGACTAAACAACAGCAACAAATAACAAAACAAGAGAAACAACCAGAAAGATTCATGTTGGCCAAATACTGTTAAAAAATTAAAATCAGGACAGCCGTGTTTATCATCTAACGTGGCAACCGTCAGCGTCTGGCTAAGAGTCCGTGACCCGCAGTTGACCCTCTCCACCCGTTCTCTCCGTGGGAATCTCTTTCTGCAGGACAAGCCAAGGCAAGTCCAGAGAGATTCCTGTAGAGGAATGTAGGACAGCTCTAATCCAGGAAAGTCTGAACTCCCTGTCGGGCACTGCAGTGCTTGCCCGGTAGGAACGAGAGGGTGAGATGGTGAAAGTACACGGTGGGTATTTTCTGCTCCCCATTAACTTGGTATCCTGCTCGCCCCTACTTTAACGCCTCTGAAAGCAGCCCTCATAACAAACTTCAACGGCTAGACACCCATTGTCCTCTGGAGAAATATGTTAAATCAGAAACTTAGGTATCCTATTAAATTTGATAATTCTTGTAAGGTGACCATTTGCCCATCAAGGCTCAAAGATATCCTGTAGCAATGCCTACAACTTGGGACTTAAGCCACGGCGAGTGTGCGGTCCAATTACTGAAAGTACTAATTACCTTCATAAAATAGTTGGGGTTGCAGGGGAAAAAAACCCGAGGGTAGATATAATTTAGTTTCTTTCCGTCGGCCCATGTAAGCCCAACCTGGGAAAATATAAGCTAGGCAACACGTCTTGGTTGGTCCTGGTATTTCTTTCCTGATCCATAATTGCTAATTCACTTAAGTAAAAACAATATTTGGTCTCACAGGTGCCAACCCAAGTAAGCCATTGCTTTGCTTGGAGTGGCTGAAAAAATACAATTACATTACATTGGTGAACATTTCTCCTTCTTGAAAGAATGCAGTTAACATTTGGAAAATGACTTGCTGCTGGATAACGTCAGTCCCCCAGATCAAGGGGGGAAAATAAAAAACTATGAATAATAAGACATGCATTTCTGAAGGTGCTGAACTGTATCCCATAGAGAGGGACCTGGTCTTGATACAAAAGTTCAGTCGCTCAGTCGTGTCCGACTCTTTGCGACCCCATGAATCACAGCACACCAGGCCTCCAGGTCCATCACCAACTCCCGGAGTTCACTCAAACTCACATCCATCGAGTCCGTGATGCCATCCAGCCATCTCATCCTCGGTCGTCCCCTTCTCCTCCTGCCCCCAATCCCTCCCAGCATCANAAAAAAAAAAAATTTTATGGAGGGATTAAAAAAAAAAAAAGAAATATCCAAAAAAAAAAAAAATGTGAATCACTATTTGTACCCATAACTTACATAATACTGTATATCAACTACACTTCAATCTAAAAAAAAAAAAGAACTAACATTTTAATCTACTCATCACTGAAATCTAAAGTTCTCCATACCAGTGTTTGCTCTCACAGGGCCCCCTCGTTTTTATCCATGATCTTGGATTTACACAGCAACACTCCCACTAAAGAAAATGAACGTTAAAACACTTACCACCTCCCCACACTTTTCTATGCTTCTCAACTGCTGTATTAAAAAGGGGGCAATTTCACTTTCTTCTCTGTGATGTGGACAGGACACCTTTTGAAGTGTTTGCCACAGTGTGGGAGGGGAAAGCCCATAAGGAAAATCATATGTGCTCTCAGAATTCTTAAAGAGTTGCCTGGCTTTAAGATGCTGATTCATCAGAATGGGCTGCGCTTTTTCCATTCATGAAGCACAGCAATTTAACAGTCGTGTTTTATTTTTCTGGGAAATCAATTACTGGGTGGCCTCCTTCCACCCCTGCACACCCTCAAAACACAGCAGCTGGAGAGATGCCATTACGACCCAGGCAGATCTTGTCCCTCTGCTCCAAGGCCCTGCTCAGCCTCCCCTCCTCTTCAGAGTAAAGGCCTCCATCCTCCCATAAACTGAAAGACCCTCCCCATCTGTGCCTCTGACCAGCGCCTCTCTCCTGCCTCTCCCAGGCTCACTGTCCCCCAGGATTATATAATAAACCTCATGACTCCTCCGTACTCCAAATCCACCACCTCCGGCCAGGACATGGATCTTGCTCCTCCCTCTGCCTGTTGTGTCCTTCCCACGGTTGTGTGCTAAGTCGCTTCAGTCATTTCTGTGTGTGACCCCTTGGACTGTAGCCCACCATACTCCTCTGTCCACGGGATTCTCCAGGCAAGAATCCTGGAGGGGGCTGTCTTTCCTTCTCCAGGAGATCTTCCCGACCCAGGGATTGAACTCACCCTGTCCTGCACTGGCAGTGGGTTCTTTACCACTAGCACCCCCTGGGAAGCCCCCTTCCCAGGATTACCTAGCCTCATCTCCTGCAGAGGAGACTCCAACCCCCTCTTCTCAAGGAACATCCTAGCTGCCACGGCAGCCTCCCTCTCCTGTACATACAACCTCTAACCCCATTCTCTGCCTTATCTTTCTCCTCATCACTTTTCAGTATTTAAATTAGTTTGCGTGACACGTCTTTTCCAGTCTCTTTCTCCTGACTAAAGTGTAAGGTCCATATGGGCAGAGATTTTTCCCTGAGTTTTGTTCACTGTTCAGTATTGAAGATAGTGCCTAGAACACTCGATATAAATTTGCTGAATGAATGAATGAAATGAAATGACAATCCATTAGCACTGTACTAAGCACTACACTCAAGCCCTAGGAAAGACGGATATAAACAATTCATATAATGCTCTATGTTTTTATTTTTTATTTTTTCTAAGCAACAGATCTACTCATCAGCCCTCTGATTTAAAAGTAACTGGCAAGTTTTAGCTTCTTAAACACCCAGGACTTCACAACTTAAAAGGCCGATAATAGGAATACTGGTGCCCTTTGTAGATGCATCACCCTGTTCTCTTTGTAAGGTTTCAAAAGAAACAAATGGAATACACAGTTCAAGGTGCTAATTACATCAGCTTATTAAAAACAAACTCCCAAGACATGCTAGTTCTAACACTTAGTGCTTCTCTGTTTATGTAGTTTACTAGTTTCATACACGTGAGAAAGTCAAACACAGTGAAGGTAAGATTCCAAAACAGCCAGTACCAAAGGAAAATTCTTTCCACTCACACAGACAGGGCTTTTAAAGAACTGGCTCTCCTGTGCAAATCTGAAAATGAAAGCACACGGCAGTAAGCAGGTTTTTACACGCCAGTGTTTCTGAATTCGTGGTAGGCTGATGTTCTGCTTCTTTATGTACTGGGTTGGCCAATCTAATAAAAGTTTGAACTTTTTGGCCAATCTAATAATATGCGATTTAAACAATCTCATAGAATCGGAGAAGAAGTATTTGCAGTATTCCATACTGTAAAAACCAGTGAGGACTTCATTTGGTAAGAACTTTAAATGGAGCATAAACAACTGGATCACTGAGCTGTACACTTGAAACTAATATTGTACATCGGGGTTTCCCTTATGAAGAATCTACCTGCAATGGGAAGACCTGGGTTCAGTCTCTGGGTTGGGAAGATCCCCTGGAGAAGGGAAAGGCTACCCACTCCAGTATTCTGGCCTGGAGATTGCCACGGACTATATAGTCCATGGGGGTCACAAAGTGTAAATCAACTATTAAAAAAATTCAAAAAAATTAAGAGAAAAATAAAATGTTAAAACCTACCAAAAAAAAAAAAGAGTGAGGACTGTTCCAAGACATCCTGCATATCCAGGTCATAAATGACCTAGATTAATAATGCCAAATCATTTTCTTATATTAGATTCACGGAGAAAGTTCTGTGAACAACTGCTGCTGCTGCTGCTGCTTAGTCACTAAGTTGTGTCCATCTCTTTGCAACCACATGGACTGTAGCCCGCCATGCTCCTCTGTCCATGAGATCTCCCGGCAAGAATTCTGGTGTCAGTAGCTATTTCCTCATCCAGGGCATCTGCCCTACTCAGGGATTGAACCTGTGTCCACTACATTGGCAGATGATNATTGCCACGGACTATATAGTCCATGGGGGTCACAAAGTGTAAATCAACTATTAAAAAAATTCAAAAAAATTAAGAGAAAAATAAAATGTTAAAACCTACCAAAAAAAAAAAAGAGTGAGGACTGTTCCAAGACATCCTGCATATCCAGGTCATAAATGACCTAGATTAATAATGCCAAATCATTTTCTTATATTAGATTCACGGAGAAAGTTCTGTGAACAACTGCTGCTGCTGCTGCTGCTTAGTCACTAAGTTGTGTCCATCTCTTTGCAACCACATGGACTGTAGCCCGCCATGCTCCTCTGTCCATGAGATCTCCCGGCAAGAATTCTGGTGTCAGTAGCTATTTCCTCATCCAGGGCATCTGCCCTACTCAGGGATTGAACCTGTGTCCACTACATTGGCAGATGATTCTTTACCAAGGAGCCACCTAGGAAGCCGTGAACAACTGTTAGTGGAGAAAATTACCTCTGTGAATGAATACCCCAGAATAAGACCTGCTGACTCGCAATGGCAAATCAGGCCATAAATGTAGGAAATAAATATTTCAAAATAACCATTAAAGTTCACTGCTCCTCAACTGCTAGTACTCCACCACCCTCCTGGAAGCACGGTGAGTGAAAGGCTTCCCATTCCTACTCTTATCTTTCCAGACTTTGAGGCACCATGAATCATAGGACATCCTGGCTGGCTCTGCACCCAGACCAAGCTCAGGTCTTGTCCCCACCTCCCTACAGACAAGTGTGGCCACAGAGGCTTGACATGATTCAAGTGAAAATGCAGAAAAGTCCATTTGATTTTCTACAGAAATAATTCAGAAAATATCTAGAAAGTTATTAGTCAATTCAATTAGTTGACTTCAACCTCATTTCATTTTTTCCCCTAAACATTAACCTAGTGACTTTAGCCTCCTCTCCCATCCCCTCTTTTGTGGCAACCAAACTACTAAAAGGTATGAAATATGGAAGAAGGAAGAGGATTAGTCATTCCTGAAAAATATAGTTCCATGAGGCTGGTACTCTAACAGCAACATTCAAAGAGATAACCAAGGAAAAGATACCAAGCCAGGTACACTTGGCAGCATACTTCACCAGTTTTTTTTTATTACTATAAAATTTTATTTATTACACAAAAAGTTTTCTGTTCTTATTTGAGAATATCTTATTAGGTTGGAAGATATTTTGGAAAAAGCAAGAGACCCTAAATAACTCCAAATCAGAGAGAGAATTTAATAGGAGAAAACCAAGACAGTACCATTCAAAGACAAGGAAAGGAAAAATCTGAGATGGAAACATCTCAGCCCACCAAACTCAAATAAGAAGAACTTGAAGATGAGTGTCTGGGACTAACATTTCAAAACTTTCCACAGACTACTTCTGTATGAATTTCTTCCTGAGTCCAAATCTTGCCAACTACCTTTAGATCTCTGATGATAGCTAAAACACCCCCCTTTTGGATTTTATTCATGTTCCACAATTTCTTTTTCAATAAAGGATGTCCAGATAAACTAAAAGGACCACAGAATACTCTGTCTAGAAGGAGACATTTGAGAAATCACTTGATTTTTCCTTACATTCTTTCCTCACCTCCACCTTCCATTTACAAAAAGAAAAATGCTATTTGTTATTTAACAAATTTTTTTTATCTACGTTTGTGGAGGTTTTTCTTGGTTTGCTTTTGTTTGCGGTTTCCTTTCCCTTTTTTTGTCAAGGAAGACCCAATACGGTGCAATGATTAAGATCCTAGGTTCTGATCTCAAAAAAGCAAATTACTACGTTTCTTTGTGCCCCAGAGATGGAGGTACCTGCCTACAGGACAATATCGACAAATAAAGAAGAGCCATCTGTGTGGTGCACTCAGAACTCAGTGACTTCTCTTAGCAGTAACAGCTGCCACTGGTGCTCACAATGTTACGGAATACCATGAGCAACTCGAAATTATCTAGCTTCAGAACCTTCACTGTATCATGGTGACATTATCTTTGTCCAGGTAGCAACAATTTCAGTGTGTGAAGCAGATATGATCAGGAATAAAATGCTATGAATAGGAAGCCAAGAGATTCATGATAAGCACAGCTTCCAGAAATGGCCTTTTCCTCTTCCACGGCAGGGCATACATCTAAAGGCAGGTTCTTCCCATGTTCTGCCCTCCCTTAGTGCTCATGCGTTCGCTCCACCTACCAAGTCTTTATTCCAAGTTCTCTCACATCTGTACATTTAAGTACTCTCCCCAACACACATTAGGTCTGCCAGGCCAATGCATGTAAGGCGGTGCATCTATAATCCTTTGCAGCACGTGTCACAAGGGAGCACAGGTAGGCATTTAATAAAGCTCACCAAAGGAATGAATTTTTCTCTTCCTGAACACCAGCTGCAGACATGTAGCTTCAGACATCACATGGATGGCTTTAAAGCAATTGGCTTTTGTTCCATTTGTTCAAATTTGTAGAATAAATTGATAGTAGAATGGGAGAGGAGTATGTGTGTGTATGTGTGTGTTGTGTGTTGGGGAGGCTGAAAGATGAAAGCTAGGGGAGAACTTAACATTTATTGAGCATATAAATACCTATAAATATATAGGCATCACTGACTCGATGGGCGTGAGTCTGAGTGAACTCCGGGAGTTGGCGATGGACAGGGAGGCCTGGCATGCTGAGATTCATGGGATCGCAAAGAGTTGGACACGACTGAGCGACTGAACTGAACTGAACTGATACACGTATTAATCTATCTATATACATATAGGCATATACATAGACAGGATACACACCTATATTATATGTCAGTATTCTCACATGTTACTTAACTTAAAACATACAAGACAATGTAGGCTTTACTGACTCCACCACACCAATGAGAACAGATCCTCAGGCTTATTTCATGAAGAACAGACCCAGGCTTCAAAGCCACACCTGTTTACCCCCAAACCTGACTTCCCCATTCTAGTAGTGTGGACTTACAGCAGTTGGGCGTGTTAACAAACCTTAGCTAACCTTGCTGCTTATCTAAATTATAAAGTCATATATTAAGGCCTTCCACAGAAGGGCCCCCCTCCATTATATTTTTCAAATAAAAGTGACAGCTCGTTAACTTGACTCCCAAGTTGCACACACAGGTATACGGCTGAATCATCCTTCCAACCACAACTGAGGAAGCCCATGTCCGGGTGCTTGGCCAGGCCAAATGAAGTGGTACATCATCCAAGCCATCCTTTCTGTCCGAGGCTGGGATCACAGCTCAGCACTGGAGGGACCGCTCGTGGCCCTGTGGGGAAAGCTGAGGCTTGGAGACCCCGACCGTGGCTCTGGTGGCCTCTGAAGGTGTTCCCTCCCAAGCTCTTTACCCCAGTTCTTCATGCCAGAGCATGAAATAGAAAACTGGAGCTGGGTGCCCGGGGGGCAGAAACTCAGTGGCTTCCCACCAACTCCCCTCTCCCAAGTCTGAGCGGGAGCACTGGAAAGGGTGGGTCCAGACACAGGTTGGGGCCTGACCCCAGCGCAGAGCCTGGAGGGCAGAGGGGGCTGCGATCATCGCATCCTGGTCAGCCCCGGCCCGCCCTCTGCCAGGACAGCTTCCTGAGGAAATCCTGCAGGCTACAGAGAATCGGGTGGCCCGGGCCAAGGATGTAAACAGGAGCGATGTGTTTTGTTCTATGTCCCCGCACACTCAAGCAGGGCCTTGGCTCCACAGCTTTTGGGGCAGCAGCACCACTGAAAGGGCCAAGGCTAAGCAACGGCTCGGATGACTAGGACTTACAAGTCAAGAATGGGCATGGCTTCACTCGACTGTTTTAAGACTGACGTGATCTCTCCTACACTTTTAGCTTAAGAAAGAATTTGGTGGTTGTTTTAGCTGCAACCAACTCTGCGCGACCCCATGGACTGCAGCCTGCCAGGGTCCTCTGTCCATGGGATTCTTCA
This sequence comes from Neotragus moschatus, assembly GCA_006410615.1. Lineage (NCBI taxonomy): Eukaryota > Metazoa > Chordata > Mammalia > Artiodactyla > Bovidae > Neotragus > Neotragus moschatus. Next base: position 2,419,276 of record SJYA01001559.1, on the reverse strand, counting down.
GGCAAGAGTACTGGAGTGAGTTGTCCTTTCCTTCTCCAGATGAATCTTCCCAACGCAGGGATTGAACCCATGTTTCCTACGTTGGCTTCTTTACCAACTTGCACCACTTAGGAAGCACCTGACCCTTAAGTAATACCTAAGCTCACTCAACCTCATCTGTAAAATGGGGTGATAATGCCAGTATCTGCATCTCATCTCATCTCAACAAGAGTGAGACAAGATGAAAAGAAATAACCCCCAATGGCATTTAGCCTAGTGCCTGTCACACAGTAAACGCTCAATAACAATCTTAGCTAGTATTCAGTTCAGTTCAGTTCAGTCACTCAGTTGTGTCCAACTCTTTTCGACCCCATGGGCTGCAGCACATCAGGCTTCCCTGTCCATCACCGATAATTGGAGCCTAGCTAGTAGCCTAGCACGTATTACAAGCACCAAAATTCGAGAATTAATTGTCTAAACAAAGCCTTGGATGCCACTATCTGTAAAGTCTTTATTTTTATGAACAGTAACACAGAGGTATTTGAGTTTTTTTTTTTTTTTGAGGCATTTAAGTTTGGCAATTATTCCCCACTAAGTCTTTTATACACGAAGTTTCATGTAAATATTATTTGGAATCAGACTTTTGAGTACCAGAGACTGCATTTATGCTATTGTTTATACCAACCAGAGATAGCAGCCTGGGAATAAAGCTCTTCCCCTTGCCATCAACAATCATTTGGATGGTGAGATCTGCCTCTTTCAGGTGTGAATTCTCCCACCACCACAGTGTCTGATGTGGGGGTCTGGTTTCTCAAGAATCTGAGAACAGTCCTGTCTGCCCACGTGGATCGGCTGAGCAGAGGGGACTCCAGCCAAATGCCATCTTACAATAGTGACCTTGCAGCTTTTCGTCAATGTGCTTCCTGAGAAGCAATGAGGTCAGTGTGAAAATATGTCTAATTTTAGAAGTCAACACAAGGTCATGCACACGGGAAGCGGGAGAGGGAACACTGAAGGCCTTTTCTAATTGATCAGATGAGAAATTTGGAATTTGGAAATTTCAAGAAAACTGAGAAGACCGATTAGGGCCCTATGTTTAAAAAGTTTTGGAGTTCCATGGTGGTCCAGTGGCTAAGACTCTTCGCTCTCAATGCAGGAGGTCAGCTTATGGAAACTGCCAGAAACACTCTACTTTTGGATGGGAAGGTGGGTGATAGTGCGTGGGGTGGGGGATGGAGGGTTGGAGTGAGCCCTGTATTTCAATTGTTCACTTCACGTGCTGTCAAAACTCTTGGAAACAATACTCACCCTATCACTTTGTCAGCAAGCCTGTCAATCACAGATAGAGCCACCAGCCAGAAGGGACTCTCACCTCGACCTTGGACCAAGAGAACCTTCCTTT
>SJYA01001559.1:2392206-2417755 GCA_006410615.1 Neotragus moschatus | reverse complement strand
GAAGTTTCATGTAAATATTATTTGGAATCAGACTTTTGAGTACCAGAGACTGCATTTATGCTATTGTTTATACCAACCAGAGATAGCAGCCTGGGAATAAAGCTCTTCCCCTTGCCATCAACAATCATTTGGATGGTGAGATCTGCCTCTTTCAGGTGTGAATTCTCCCACCACCACAGGGTCTGATGTGGGGGTCTGGTTTCTAAAGAATCTGAGAACAGTCCTGTCTGCCCACGTGGATCGGCTGAGCAGAGGGGACTCCAGCCAAATGCCATCTTACAATAGTGACCTTGCAGCTTTTCGTCAATGTGCTTCCTGAGAAGCAATGAGGTCAGTGTGAAAATATGTCTAATTTTAGAAGTCAACACAAGGTCATGCACACGGGAAGCGGGAGAGGGAACACTGAAGGCCTTTTCTAATTGATCAGATGAGAAATTTGGAATTTGGAAATTTCAAGAAAACTGAGAAGACCGATTAGGGCCCTATGTTTAAAAAGTTTTGGAGTTCCATGGTGGTCCAGTGGCTAAGACTCTTCGCTCTCAATGCAGGAGGTCAGCTTATGGAAACTGCCAGAAACACTCTACTTTTGGATGGGAAGGTGGGTGATAGTGCGTGGGGTGGGGGATGGAGGGTTGGGGTGAGCCCTGTATTTCAATTGTTCACTTCACGTGCTGTCAAAACTCTTGGAAACAATACTCACCCTATCACTTTGTCAGCAAGCCTGTCAATCACAGATAGAGCCACCAGCCAGAAGGGACTCTCACCTCGACCTTGGACCAAGAGAACCTTCCTTTTGACCTTGAGTCATTTCCTGCCCCAACTACAGCAATTTCTGGTTTTATATTCTTCTTACATAGTGAACCACAAACTCTAAGTGTGCTCAGGACAGCCAACTTTTGCATTTTTAACATGACATCACATTAATGAGGTTTCTTAAGCCCTTTTCGACCCATTGCTGAGCTTGATTCCGAATTACTGATTCTTCCGTCAGTTTTTTAAGGGACTACATTTTGTTCTATGAGCTTACTCCACTGACTTCTCCCAGCCCTGGGGTGAGTCTGTTTTCAGAAGAAGTGGCAGCTAGGGGCCATCTCTGAACATTTCTGGAGCCCTCTTCCTTTGGGACCATGACTCATCTTCCTTCTCAGTCTCAGCTTTAAAATTTTCCTTTTCCTCTGCAAATCAGAAGTTTCTTAATAGGATGTCTACTGGGCTGTGTAATAGTCTCCAAAGGGAAGTGATGAAGGTTTTGGCTTGAATCATTGAACTAGCGTCGGAAATGTAATCTATGGTCATGTACTATGGGGAGCAGTCCATTACTAACAGGATGGGCTACAGATGATGTAGGAAATTTAATTTTTCTAGCTATCCATTTTTATTATATTTTACAAAGAACAGTTCTCTGAAAGCATTTATTCTGAACAAATGGTGGGAATTAAAACTAATTTATCCCAGGGTCTAAACCTTTTAGGATGAAAATCCCATAAGATTTTTAACTAAAATGTCCAGCAAAAAATTCATGGAGATTAAAATAAAACACACTATATATTATTTCCATTTTCCCCATACTTTCATTCCTGACCCTCAGCAATTCCATAAGGAATGGTTTCTGACTCCTCAAATTGTATAGCTAAGATACTACAGCAGTTGACCCTAGCTCAGAGACCAGGAGAGCAGAGTGGTGTCAGGAGAAGCTTCAAGTGGAAGTAACATTTTCATCCAGAAATCTCTGTCAGTTCAGTTCAGTTTAGTTGCTCAGTCATGTCCAGCTCTTTGCCACCCCATGGACTGTAGCACACCAGGCCTCCCTGTCCATCACCAACTCCTGGAGTTTATTCAAACTAGTGTCCATTGAGTTGGTGATGCCATCCAACCATTTCATCCCGTCTTCCCCTTCTCATCCCGCCAGAAGCCTCTATCACTCCTCTCCTAACACAGTCCCTGTGGGATACCATCATTCATCTCCCTCTGAAGGACAGAGGGCAGAAAACACAAGGGTGAGCCCAAAGGGTGAAACATAACCTGATATTTACGGATATCACCACCAACATTCCTGGGGCCACGTAGACTCAACTCCAGCCCCCCAGACCCTTTGCCAGATTCTCTGACCCTCCTCCCCACCCCGAGCTCACTGGCCCCCACCTAGAATGACAGTCTGTTTTGTCTCTGCACCCTCTCCCAACTTCTCTTCGGGCCAGTGGTTGAGATAGGGGCAGGGGCAAGGAAGTGTTGTCCTCTTTGGAGGAGTCACTGAATTCTGCCACTGCAGAGCAAAGAGGGAAGGCATTATATATAGTCTCTTTCTGACTAGATACTCACAGAGAGAGAGCGAAATAATAATGGTGGGAAGAGGGAACAGTTGAAGGCACTGGCCTGAGGGTTTATTTAACAGGAACTTGGGACACAAGGCAATTTCCCATCCATTCCTCGGCTCATCAGAGGGGAAATGCTGGACCTTCACCAAGCAAACACCTCCTTCTATTTTGGCCCAAGTGCTAGGGGAGAGGGACAGAGGAACCTGTCTTCCTCATTGCTGGTGGAATCCACCCAAACCCAGTCAGCGTTTGTTGCACAGGTTTCTGCGCTGCCCTGGTCAGTTTCTTACTGAAGCTCACTGCTTCTCTACTTTGTCAGCTTTCCTTCTCCTCCCAGTCAAGGTGTTGGTCCGTGCAAAGTATTAAAACTAGAAAAAGTTTTGCTTTCTTTATATCTGCCTCCTTTTCCCAGCAGCTGCTCCCCTACACACCCAGCACACCCACCTGGATCAGCTTCCTAGGGCTGCTGCATTCCAAAGTACCCCAAACTGGGTGACTTAGAAAGATACTATCTCACAGTTCTAGAAGCAGGAAGTCCCAAATCAAGGTTTCACATGTTCCCTCTGAAACCCATAGGGGAATCCTTCTTTGCCTCTTCCTAGCTTGCAGTGTTTTGTCATCAATCTTTGACATTTTGTGGCTTAACAGACACATCATTGTCATCCTGTATTTTCATAAAGTTCTCTCTGTCTACATGGGTCTTCACAGCATCTTCCCTCTGTGGATGCCTTTGACTGTGTCCAAATTTCTCCACTTTGGATTAGAGCCCACTCTAACAATCTCATCTTAACCTGATTAAACCTGCAAAGACCCTATTTCAAATAAGGCTGCATTCTGAGATTAAAACTGAGGGTCCAGACTTTAACACATCTTCTTTGGGGGGGATACAATTCAACCCACACCACCACCTCACAGGGCTATAGGGACAATGGAATGAGATAATGCATGAAAGAGCTTAGCAGAATGTTTGGGACATAGTACATGATCAATCAGTCAGTCTACATCAGCAGCCAGCAACGTTACTGCTATTTTTACTAGTATCTTTTTGCTCCATAGCAGCTTTGCTAAAATGGCATTAAAAACAAGTTTTTACAGCAGTCAAGTTTGAAAGAATGTTCCAACTACCTCACAAAAATATAACCTCCAAATTCCTTGAGGGAGAAAAAAAAAATTACAATGGTTGACTGGGTAGCAAACTGTAGAATGTTCTTTGTTCTATCCAGTGAGTTCTGAAGCTTCAAGGAAGCGAGGAATGTAGAGCTGTGTAGGAATCAATAAAGGAAGTCCTCCAAAGAATCTGCTGACAACTAAATTTCTAAGCTCCTTTCATTTACAGGAAAAAAATATTTGATTCTATCTGCATGCTCTCTCTACATTACCACAAAGAACATAGGCTTATATTTTTAAAATAATAATTTACTAAAGGACAGCAGATACACAAGGCATTAGAAAACCAGAAGTCGAAGAACCAACTAATTGACTGCTAATGGTCTAAGAAGTAGTGCCTTAAAAATACAAGAAAAAAAGGTTGATCACCTTTAGTTTTCAAAGATATTTCAGAGTGTTGGCTATAACCCCAGTTGTACAGTGGTGACTATTAATCACCTCCAAGGCACTGCTGCAGCACCAGCATGCTTTTCTCTGCACTAAGAAAGCTTGTTTGACCTAGATCTTCAGGGGACACGAGAAGGCAGCATGCCACTGACCCCAGCCCTCATTCATTTTGCTAAGTCATTTTTCTACCAAAACAACATTTGGAACCTTATCAGTGCCTGCTGCCAACCACATTGCATAAGTCAGGACTTACTTATCTTGACCTAACTAGCAAATTCAGGATTTAAACCAATCTTGCTTTGGCTTGTTCACTTGGTCTCTGGCTGATCCTCTGGGGAACCATCTATAACCAGCGCCCTCGAGCAACTCTCACCCAGGATTTTCTTCTTTGTATGTGAGAACTTGAAACAGAATGCCCTGAACCTTGTCTGCAAGTAAGTCAACAGGTATACAAATGAATAGTATGTGTGTCTTTTTAAAAGTCTTGATTTTAAAAAATATATACAGATAAATCTAGTATCATAAAACCAAACTGTTTTGCAGCTTGAAAAACTTTTTGGCTGACAACAGGAGTCTGAGAAAGTGGATCTTCCTGTTTTTCACAGTAGAAGAACAAACTGGAAGTCATGAGAACTAAAGTTTGGCTCTTCTAGAATTCGTGGCAAGCTGGTAACAATGAGCCACCAGATGTTTGTGCTTCTCTCTGCCTCCTCAGAAGAGATGAGCCTGCAAAGTCTTGAGTGTTTGCCACACTGACCCACAATATAGCATTCATGACCTCAGGGACCAGGCAACCTGGATGGAAAATGGGAAAACACTGACTAGGCATCATTTTCTGGCTTTCCCTCCAAACTCAGATCAAAGAATAGCATAGCCCACAACCAGCTCGGTCAGGTTGACTTCAGAGAAGCATTTGAAAATATTTGCAAAGATATAACTTCAGTGTTTTACCTTTATTTCACAGATCAAATAGATGAACTTAGAGGCCTAGAATGTGCAGAAGCCACAATCAGAAATTGCTGAATTATGGGTATTGAAGTCTGGGCAGTGAAATGTTAGTGTGTTTGAAAAGGAAACCGGGAACCCTGGATTACTNCACTGGAGTGGGTTGCCATTTCCTTCTCCAATGCATGAAAGTGAAAAGTCAAAGTGAAGTCACTCAGTCGTGTCCCCTATCAATATCCCCTACAATTACGTTGTGATTTAAAAGAAATCGATACTTGGTCTTCTTCCCAGTCCTGGTACAGGGCTCCTAACTCTTGAATTTGGAATGATAGGAGCATCTTGTGTCATTCATTAGGGGTCCCTTCAGAGGCATCTGAATTTTTGTTAATGAGGTGACTTAGGCTGGGGCTCCTAGACAGTCTTGGAATGGAGCTGGCCACCAAGAAGACCAAGTGATTAGAAATTAGGAACTTGCAGTCTTATCTCATTCTCCGTATCCTGGAAGGGAAGCGGGGCTAGAGATTGAGTGCAGTTACCAAAGGCCAATCCTGCCTATATAATGAAGCCTCCATAAAAACCTAAAAGGACAGAGTTCAGAGAGCTTCTGGACTGGTGACTATGTGGAGATTCAAGGAGAGAGGCGCCCTAAAGAGCATGGAAGTGACAGGAGAGAAGGGGGCAGGGCACGGTCTTTGAAACGACACAGCCCGAGGACACAACGTCAACTGATTAGAATCAAATGGGTCCAAGATGGCAGACAAGTCAACTTCAACTAGACCTTGGTCCTCAGTGTACGCTCACTGTAACACATCAGCAAGCTAAATGACATACCCAGAGGTGCCAGGGCAGTTCCAAGGCCAATCAGCAAAGACCAAAAGATGGGCAGTGGTTCAATTTCTGGAAATCTCGATTTCCCCACAAAGGTTGGAATAATCCTTCCACTCATCTACCCAGTCCATAAAAGTTAACCACGCCACAATTCGGGGCCCACTCACCCTCTGCAATGGCCCACACTCTGCGGACTGCATTTCTCTCTGAATAAATCCACTTCTTACCAATCACTTTGTTTCTCACTGAATTCCTTCTGTGCAAAGACACAAAGAACAGGTGAGTAACTCTAATGAAAAGATTATTGGGTCAAGTCCCAAGCAGGGTTTTGACTGGGTTTGAGTCCCAGCTGCGTGGGTTAGAGTCCCAAACTGAGTTTTGGCTGAGTTCAAGTCCTGGCCTTGTGGGTTCGAGTCCTGGTACATGGGTTCAAGTCCCAGTCTGAAGTAAACGGTTTCAGAAGCTCAACCCCCTCCCCACATACTAGCCCTAGTCAAGGTTCTTCCAACTGGCTGTTCCTAAGTATCTCTTTATAATCCCATAATCCAGTAAGTAAAAACTGGTTGATTTAGCAAGTGAATTGAGTTTCCCAAGTTCTGGGTGCTGCCCTAGCAAATTAATGGAACCCAGTAGCCAGCCAATCGAAAGCACACATAACAATCCGGACTTGCGGTTGGCAACTGTAATAGGGGCAGTCTTTGGGACTCAGCTGGTAGATAGCAGGACCTAACACTAGCAGAAAAACGTCAGATTTGAATTAAATTTGGGGAAACTCTGTGTCCACTGAAACTCTGAGGACTGCTTGGGGTATTGAAATAAATCCACTGCACACGTTAGAGTGGTAAGTACATTTGTTACAGCCTACATTGCCACATCATAATCACCCCAAATCCAANTTGGGACTCAGCTAGTAGATAGCAGGACCTAACACTAGCAGAAAAACGTCAGATTTGAATTAAATTTGGAGAAACTCAGTGTCCACTGAAACTCTGAGGACTGCTTGGGGTGTTGAAAAAAATCCATCGCACACGTTAGAGTGGTAAGTACATTTGTTACAGCCTACATTGCCACATCATAATCACCCCAAATCCAAAGCATGCAACATGATTCACTATTGCTGTTGAACATCTATTCATCATTACAAAAATTCTCCGTGCTCCACCTATTCATCCATCCCTTCCCCCAACCCTGGCAACCACTGATCTTTTCAATGTCTCCATAGTCTTGCCTTTTCCAAGCTGTCATATAGTCAGAATCAAAAATCTCTTCAGATTGGCTTCTTTCACTTAGTCATAAGCATTTAGGGTTCTTCCACATCTGTTGATGGTTTGATAGCTCATTTGTTTTTATCCCTAGATAATTTCCACCAAGCTTTATTTGTCCATTCACCTACTGAAGGACATTTTGGTTGATTCTAGGTTTGGGCAATTATGAATAAAGTTGCTATAAATAGATGTATGCAGTTTTTTTGCTTGGAGGACTTAAGTTTTCACTTTCTTTGGGCAAACACCAAGGAGGGCAATTGCTGGACTGGATGGTAAGAATAAGGCTTAGTTTTGTAAGAAACTACCAAATGGTCTTCCAAAGTGGCTGTACCATTTTTCATTCTCACCAGGAATGACCAAGAGTTCCTGCTGTTCCTCATCTTCTTCAGCATTTGATGTGGTCAGTGTTCTAGATTCTGGCCATTGTTAAAGGTGTGCAGGGGTATCTCACTGCTGTTTGGTTTAAAAAATATTTTTTTAACCCTGCATATTTCCTGCCTAATTTCCACTTGTAAAATTGTTAATGTTTTATCTCATATCTGTGCTCAGTCGTGTCCAACTCTTTGCGACCACATGGACTGTAGCCCACAAGGCTCCTCTATCCGTGAAATTCCTCAGGCAAAAATACTGGAGTGGGCTGCCATTTCCTACTCCAGGGTATCTTTCTGATCCAGGAATTGAAACTGTATCTCCTGGATTGCCTGCATTAGCAGGAGATTCTTTACCACGGTGCCACCTGGAAAGCCCTCATACTACAAGACTCAATTTTAGCCGAAAGGACAAGAAGCAGTTATCTTATAAAGAGGCCTTTAAAATCCTCTGAAAATGAATGTAAGCCTATAGCACAGATACTTATTCTTAAACTAGAACATTCCTTTCTTCTTATAACAAATAATATTGAAACATTCAATTTTTAAGAGTGTCTAAAAAAGCATAAAAACATTTTTTACCTCGAGTGTGAAAAAAATGTTGGTTGATAAGAAGTCTTAGGCAAAAGTCATCAAGTCCACAAAATTAGGATAAATTTTGAAAGTAACCAAGATTAAGGATACATACTAAACTAAACTAAAAAAAACAAAAACGGTTTTCTTCTGCCCTTCAATAATACTTTTAGTTAAGGTTACAATTATAGGCATTATTTTTCTTTCACTTTTCATTCCACCTTCAATTCTTCATACCAGGACAGAAAATGAAGCCATAACAGGCACAGAGTGACGTGTGGACACATCGGACCTTCCTCATTCACCACTTGCTGTAAAACCAAACAAGCAGTGGGTGCAGCAACAAAGCCAACCATGAATCAAATCTGCGTCACAGACACCGAGGAGAGCTGCCAAGTATTTCTGTGGACACACAGAACAAAACTCTACAGCGCAATCATTATACACTCAAACGTATCCATGTTTTCACCAATCAGCTCAGAAAGTTGAAAGACAAAAGGAGGTCCCTTCAAAAAGAAAGAATACGGGTTCCAGAGAGGAAAAACTATCTCATTATCAAGCTCTTGTGTTCTACGTCTCTAAGATACTCCAATGCCTGAATCTCCAGCCTTCATGCCGGATTCTCTATTACAGGACTTGACAAGCAAGAAAAAATACAAGGTAAGTTATCTCTAGGAAGCATCTCAACTCATAAAGAATTAATGCTATCCAGTGAAACATCTTATGAAACAAAAGGTGGGACACTAGACAGCTGGCTAACAGCAAAGCTAATGACCAGCAGACCCACACATTTCAGGTGTCATTACCAAATTAAGTTAATTAGTAAATTAGTATCTGTTTATCTGAGAAACAACAATTCCAAGTCATCATAAAAATACATTTTATCTCAAAATCAGTCTGAAGGTTTACTGCTTATAGTCCTACATTGGCATTAAAAGGTACAGTTAATTCTTAGAGCTTTAGCCTCTACACATCTAAATTCATTAATTTGAAATCAACTTTATTCCTAACCTAAGAAAAGAATGTGTGTAAACCATGGATAAGCTCATCATATAATATAACAGGATTAAGTCTGAAGCATAAAATATTCTTTGACCCAAGTGTTTCAGTGGTAAAGAATCCACTTGCCAGTGCAAAAGACTCAGGTTCAAGCTCTGGGTAGAGAAGATCTCCTGGAGAAGGAAATGACAACCTACTTCTTACCTGAAAAATCCCATGGACAGAGGAGCCTGGTGGGCTACAAGTCCATGGGGCCGCAGAGAGTCAGACAGGACTGAGCATAAACACATGACATGCCAAACGGAGCATTTCCCTCTGTTTCACTGTCCTCTAGAATTAGCTTTTAAAAGAAGGAATTAAAGATCCTTTGGTTACAGCATTGTGTGTGTAGTTATAAATAATAAATCTCCTTTTTAAGGAAACAAATCATTCACTCCAGGGCAAAGACAGGTAAGCAAATATGTGTACACATAGATGTGTCAAGATAGACAATTTTTCTTTAGAATGAAAAAGTCAGAGCACTACAACATCTCTAAAAATCTCTTGCATTAACCCAGCCTACTCTTGAGCTGAAAAGAATTTATCAAAAGTAAGTTACCAGGAGCAATCCTTGACTATTTACAGAGGAAAATATTGAGACAAACAGAAGCCAGATGGTAGATAAACTAGTACATTTCACAAACGTTTAACCTCTCATCTTCTCTTGCCTAGACCACTAGTCTTCTTCCAAATTCATCACCAACTCATCACCCACAAAAGTCACATTTCTAGAAAGTGATCATGTCATATGTCAGTTTAAAATTCTGCAATGGCTTCTCATTGGAGCCTACAGAATGATGCCAGCTACCTCAGCTCTCATACCCAGTACCCACCTCAGTGTGCTGTGTTCTCCCGTCTCTTTTCCGCTCAGCTCTGTCCAGAAGGCCCTTCTTCCCTTCTTTCCTCCTTACCCTCACTGGGGAGCATCTCTCAAGGGAAACCTACTCACTGCCAGGACCCAAGGTGGAAGGCATCTCTGGGACTGACCTGCCTGCACCAGCACCGTGGCTGACCACCCCCCTACCCCCCAACTCTGTACTTCAGCCTCCTTGGAGCACTCTACACACTGCACCACATGACTAGCTATTTAAGGAACAGGCAGTGGATGCTGTTTGTCCTTCTAGAAGCCAGGGGTACATGCAGTTAATACTTAGCTAAAAAGCTTTAGCAAAAAGATTGACAGTCCATTTGCTGTTGTTCAGTCACTAAGTCATGTCTCTCTGAGACCCCATGGACTGCAGCATGCCAGGCTTCCTTGTCCATCACCAACTCCCAGAGCTTGCTCAGACTCATGTCCATGGATTCGGTGACGCCATCCAACCATCTCATCCTCTGTCATCCCCTTCTCCTCCTGCCTTCAATCTTTCCCAGAATCAGGGTCTTTTCTAAATAGTTGGCTCTTTGCACCAGGTGGCCAAAGGACTGGAGCTTTAGCTTCAGCATCAGTCCTTCTAATGACTATTCAGTATTCAAGACTGATTTCCTTTAGGACTGACAGGTTTGATCTCGAAGTCCAAGGGACTCTCAAGAGTCTTCTCCAACACCACAGTTCGAAAACATCAATTCTTTGGCACTCAGCCTTTGTTATGGTACAACTCTCACATCCATACATGACTACTAGGAAAACCATACCTTTGACTCTATGGACCTTTGTTGCCAAAGTGATGTCTCTGCTTTTTAAGAGGCTGTCTAGCTTCATTATTGGTTTTCTTCCAATACTCAAGAAGTGTCCCAATAGAGACGTGAAAGAATGAACTATAAAATTGCAATTGTGAGTTAATTTCCAGGAAATATCAGGGGATTCAAATCCCAGCTCCCCTGTTCACTATCTGTGTGATTCGGGATGTGCACATTTAACTCTCCACTGTAAAACGGGGACAACACTGCTCAATGGTCGCAGTGAGAAGACCAAGTAAGGTAAGGATAGGAAGGGCCCCGCCCAGCACTGGGATTCGGTCCCTCTCCCCACATGGCGACATCCTCTGGTCAGAAGCTGGAGTCAAGGATGGTAAAAAGGATGCAGAACAAGCCAGGTGGAAGGGGGAAAATGTTTCAAGGTAGAGAGCGGCAAATGAAAGCATGAAAGCAAGATGCTGGAAGACTAGGAATGGGCACTGCCACTTTAGTGCAGGTGTTGTAGCAAGGCGGACCCCTTCCAGGGCCGGAAACTGGGCTCTTGTCTAACACTCGGAAATGAACTGTCCCAGGAGACACATGTGCTGACAAAGCAAGAGACATAATTGGGAGAGGGCACCCACGGGGAGAGCAGTAGGGTAAGGGAACTCAGGAGAACTGCTCTGCAGTGTGGCTCGCAGTCTCGGGTTTTATGGTGATGGGATTAGTTTCCGGGTGGTCTTTGGCCAAACATTCCAATTCAGAGTATTCCTTGGTGGCACACGCATCGCTCAGCCAAGATGGATGCTAGCGAGATGGATGCTAGTGAGAAGGACTGCAGTGTCTCCTTTCAACCTTTCTCAAACTCTTCCCGTTGGTGGTGGCTTATTAGTTCCTATTCCTTATCAGGATCTCCTGTCATAAAACAACTCATGCAAATGGTTACTATGGTGCCTGGCCAGGGTGGGCGGTTTTAATCAGTGTGCTTCCCCTAACACAGGGGCCTCTTTTTAAAAAAATGATCATTTTATTTATTTATTTGGCTGTGCCGGGTCTTAGTTGCCACATCCAAACTCTCAGTTGTGACATGTGGGAATCTAGTTTCCTGAACAGGGATCCAGGGATGGAACTTGGGTCCCCTGCATTGGGAGTGCAGAGTCTTAGCTACTGGACCACTAGGGAAGTCCCCGGGGGGTCTTTTTTGATAGCAAATCAAGGCCCCTAGCCAGAACTATTAGGCTTAATTATTCTGTCTTTGGCAGATAATTGAAAATTGAGAGGTCTGAGCCCTAGCCCCTACTCTGCTGCCCCAAGCCCTCCCATCCTATCTAAATGAAGGAGTTGAGGGCTCACATCCAGGGTCTCTTTAGTCAGGGCCTCCTGATACATCACCCGGAGATTTCTCTACTTATGTAAAAGCCATAGGCTTTCCACTGCTTAACAGGAACATAAAATCAAGATGAAGTCAGAATACTTGACACCAGGGCTGACGCTCAGATTCCAAGACCTAAAATTAAGTCATTAGGTAAAGGGCTTACCGTAAGACACCACCCAACATTATGTAAATTACACACTGGTCTGTACAAAGGAGTTTGCATTTTAAAAGCCCCCTAGGGATCTCACAGGCCTCTTCCCTCCCCCACACTTAAATACAGAGTGAAGGAGAGCCTTTTAAAGGAAGAGGACTTTAGTAAACAGCAAGATACAACAAACCTAGCAGATAGCCTAAAGAGTTTATTTATTATGTTTATTAACTTAAATAAACCTACTAAGCTTTTCTGTAGCCTGCAGAGGACCTAGAAGAGGAGAAGGTCATCTGTATAGAGTCTGTCTGCACAATGGATATTTTCTAAACATTGCTAGGAAATGGGTGTAAATTGTAGCAACACAGCAGGGAAATGTAAGGTTTGGGGGCGGTGCATCTTGCAGGATCTAGCAAACAATAGTGACTTACTAACTCCCTTCCTCTCCCTGCCCAGCAAAGGAGAAGTTTCAAATGCCTGCTTCTTCCAATTTTGTTGGAAAACTTTATGAACCATCAATTTACCAAACGGATACTTGGGGCTGAAAATATGATCTACCTCTTCTAATAACCTCAACAATTCCTACTCTTAAAAAACAAAAACAAAAAACTAGGCTCCCTCACCCCCAAAACAAAAATAATGGAATGTTTTGTCTGTAACCAGGGGGACAGAGGATAAGATGGTTAGGTAGCATAGTCCATGCAATGGTCCTGAGTCTGAGCAAACCCTGGGAGGTAGTGAAGGACAGAGAAACCTGGTGTGCTGCACTTCATGGGGTCTCAACTGAATAACAACAAGGGAGCAAAAATAAAAGTAAAACCCCCAGAGGATTCTAACTGGTTCTGTACATCTCAACAGAAGTCTAAGAATGTCATCCTGAAAGCTCAGGTTTTGAAAACCCAAGCAGACCATACCTTGCGTATTTGACTAGAAGACCATGGTTTAATTGCTCAGGGTTTTCAAACACTTCCCAACTTGCCAATATACTTTCAGTGGAAGGGCCAGAATTTGAGTTTGCACAGCGGAACTGTCCAAGTGGTAGATTCAACATAAAGAAAATTTATTCTTCATAAAAAGCATCCCATTATAAGCCAGGGCATGAATGTACAGAACTGTATTTTGAAGTGGCTCCTGCATTTAAGAGTACATTTTTTTTTTTCCTTTTTCATTCAACAAAATCATGTTCTCAACAGCCAGTCAGTAAGTCCCAAGCCCTGGAGGTAGAAAATTGAGTAAAATGCCCTCTAGGTCTGCACAATCCATAGTAAGTAGGGGTTCTCTGTTTATATATTCACTTGTTAGCATTTTATTCATGACAGTACACTCATTTTCATGCTATAAATTATACTGTTACTTCCCTAAATAAGCGTTTTGTTAACAACTATCTAAAAGCAACTAGTTGGTGCTGAACTGTGCAGGACTGAATTAATTTGAATGCAAAATGTCCCCTAATGAACTCAAACAACCACCCTTTATTTACTGAGATCAATGCCTTTGGGGTAACACCCTCCCCTGGGTCAGAACCAACAAAATCTCCTGGGGGTTGGGGTTTGGGGCTGGGGGGGTGGGGTCTGGGCTGGGGTGTGGGGAGGAGGGGAACGGGAGACAGATGGTGAGTGTTCCTTGTTATNATTAGTTTCCGGGTGGTCTTTGGCCAAACATTCCAATTCAGAGTATTCCTTGGTGGCACACGCATCGCTCAGCCAAGATGGATGCTAGCGAGATGGATGCTAGTGAGAAGGACTGCAGTGTCTCCTTTCAACCTTTCCCAAACTCTTCCCGTTGGTGGTGGCTTATTAGTTCCTATTCCTTATCAGGATCTCCTGTCATAAAACAACTCATGCAAATGGTTACTATGGTGCCTGGCCAGGGTGGGCGGTTTTAATCAGTGTGCTTCCCCTAACACAGGGGCCTCTTTTTAAAAAAATGATCATTTTATTTATTTATTTGGCTGTGCCGGGTCTTAGTTGCCACATCCAAACTCTCAGTTGTGACATGTGGGAATCTAGTTTCCTGAACAGGGATCCAGGGATGGAACTTGGGTCCCCTGCATTGGGAGTGCAGAGTCTTAGCTACTGGACCACTAGGGAAGTCCCCGGGGGGTCTTTTTTGATAGCAAATCAAGGCCCCTAGCCAGAACTATTAGGCTTAATTATTCTGTCTTTGGCAGATAATTGAAAATTGAGAGGTCTGAGCCCTAGCCCCTACTCTGCTGCCCCAAGCCCTCCCATCCTATCTAAATGAAGGAGTTGAGGGCTCACATCCAGGGTCTCTTTAGTCAGGGCCTCCTGATACATCACCCGGAGATTTCTCTACTTATGTAAAAGCCATAGGCTTTCCACTGCTTAACAGGAACATAAAATCAAGATGAAGTCAGAATACTTGACACCAGGGCTGACGCTCAGATTCCAAGACCTAAAATTAAGTCATTAGGTAAAGGGCTTACCGTAAGACACCACCCAACATTATGTAAATTACACACTGGTCTGTACAAAGGAGTTTGCATTTTAAAAGCCCCCTAGGGATCTCACAGGCCTCTTCCCTCCCCCACACTTAAATACAGAGTGAAGGAGAGCCTTTTAAAGGAAGAGGACTTTAGTAAACAGCAAGATACAACAAACCTAGCAGATAGCCTAAAGAGTTTATTTATTATGTTTATTAACTTAAATAAACCTACTAAGCTTTTCTGTAGCCTGCAGAGGACCTAGAAGAGGAGAAGGTCATCTGTATAGAGTCTGTCTGCACAATGGATATTTTCTAAACATTGCTAGGAAATGGGTGTAAATTGTAGCAACACAGCAGGGAAATGTAAGGTTTGGGGGCGGTGCATCTTGCAGGATCTAGCAAACAATAGTGACTTACTAACTCCCTTCCTCTCCCTGCCCAGCAAAGGAGAAGTTTCAAATGCCTGCTTCTTCCAATTTTGTTGGAAAACTTTATGAACCATCAATTTACCAAACGGATACTTGGGGCTGAAAATATGATCTACCTCTTCTAATAACCTCAACAATTCCTACTCTTAAAAAACAAAAACAAAAAACTAGGCTCCCTCACCCCCAAAACAAAAATAATGGAATGTTTTGTCTGTAACCAGGGGGACAGAGGATAAGATGGTTAGGTAGCATAGTCCATGCAATGGTCCTGAGTCTGAGCAAACCCTGGGAGGTAGTGAAGGACAGAGAAACCTGGTGTGCTGCACTTCATGGGGTCTCAACTGAATAACAACAAGGGAGCAAAAATAAAAGTAAAACCCCCAGAGGATTCTAACTGGTTCTGTACATCTCAACAGAAGTCTAAGAATGTCATCCTGAAAGCTCAGGTTTTGAAAACCCAAGCAGACCATACCTTGCGTATTTGACTAGAAGACCATGGTTTAATTGCTCAGGGTTTTCAAACACTTCCCAACTTGCCAATATACTTTCAGTGGAAGGGCCAGAATTTGAGTTTGCACAGCGGAACTGTCCAAGTGGTAGATTCAACATAAAGAAAATTTATTCTTCATAAAAAGCATCCCATTATAAGCCAGGGCATGAATGTACAGAACTGTATTTTGAAGTGGCTCCTGCATTTAAGAGTACATTTTTTTTTTTCCTTTTTCATTCAACAAAATCATGTTCTCAACAGCCAGTCAGTAAGTCCCAAGCCCTGGAGGTAGAAAATTGAGTAAAATGCCCTCTAGGTCTGCACAATCCATAGTAAGTAGGGGTTCTCTGTTTATATATTCACTTGTTAGCATTTTATTCATGACAGTACACTCATTTTCATGCTATAAATTATACTGTTACTTCCCTAAATAAGCGTTTTGTTAACAACTATCTAAAAGCAACTAGTTGGTGCTGAACTGTGCAGGACTGAATTAATTTGAATGCAAAATGTCCCCTAATGAACTCAAACAACCACCCTTTATTTACTGAGATCAATGCCTTTGGGGTAACACCCTCCCCTGGGTCAGAACCAACAAAATCTCCTGGGGGTTGGGGTTTGGGGCTGGGGGGGTGGGGTCTGGGCTGGGGTGTGGGGAGGAGGGGAACGGGAGACAGATGGTGAGTGTTCCTTGTTATACTGCCCCTTCGAGAAAGGGGAGCTGTGCTCACTCAATTAAAAACCCTAATAGGCTTTGAAGTTCACATTTTTACACTAAGAAGAATCTAAAAAATAAAAGCATCTGTGCCTGAAATCTGCTAAGAATGATGCTTAGATGTATAATTCCCCTTCTACCTCTTATTCGCCTCCGAAGTTCTCTAATAAAAAAGTGAAAGTCACTCAGTCCCGTCTGACTCTGAGATTCTCCAGGCCAGAATACTGCAGCAAGTAGCCCTTCCTTTCTCCAGGGAATCTTCTCAACCCAGGAATCGAACCCAGGTCTCCCACACTGCAGGTGGATTCTTCACCAGCTGAGCCACAAGGGAAGCCCAAGAACACTGGAGTGGGTAGCCTATCCCTTCTCCAGGGAATCTTCCTGACCCAGGAATCGAACACAGGGATGCAGGGATCTCCTGCATTGCAGGCAGATTCTCTACCAACTGAGCTATCAGGTAAAAAGAATCTTCCAAATTCGTTGTTATGGTTTAGTCGCTAAGTCCTGTCCAACTCTATAGCGACCCCAAGGACTGTAGCCTGCCAGGCCCCTCTGTCCATGGTATTTCCCAGACAATTCCATTTCCTTCTCCAGGGGATCTTCCGGGCCCAGGGACAGAACTTGAGTCTCCTGCATTGGCAGGTGGATTCTTTACCACAGGTCCACAAACTTCCAAATCGCCTTTGCCTACAATACCAGATGCGGTCACATTTCTACTAAGTTGATCTGGGACAGTTAACTATGGAGCATCATGGCAACATGCTCCTGACTGGTGGAGGTCAGAAACCTGGGGTGCAGCCTGACATTGCCTCTAGGGCCCAAATCACTTTGCCCGTCTAGGCTGAGAGATGATTGTAAAATCCCTTATTTTAAATACAAAATGAAGAAAATAGTGTCTTTTATCTCTGCAAGAACAAAGTCTGACGTCAGTTTTGTGTCATGATATATTTTTCCAAAGATAGTTTCTTATAAACACTTGGATGACAGCATCCTCAACACAGAATAAAGATCCTTTTCCCCTAGTGACTTCTCATAGGCCCGTGCAGAGGAGAGGTGAGCTCTGTCCTCTGTGTCTGCCTTTTGCCTGAGGAACAATCTTGATGCCCAAGATTTAAAGGAAAAGAAGATCTTATAAAAGATGGGAAAGCAGGAGTGAGCACTACCTGTTTAGGACAACCGTTACCGTCTTTCAGCCTCACACCGAGCTAAATATTAGCTCGGCAACAAGCACATATTTTCTTTCTCCTGCATCGGCCTTTTGAATAACAGGTTTGGGCTTTTTCAGCCCCACCCCGTCTTCTAACTCAGCCAAAGAACACTCTGCTACGACTGACCCAACAGTGCTGGAATCTGCCAGGGAAAGGAGTCACTCTTCAGAAAGTGCTCCATGCCACCCCCACCCCCAAACGACCCTGAGCCCACATTTCAATATAAGTGAGCCCCTCCAAGCCTTCCGTCCCCAGCCCATACCCTACTAAGAGATACAAACCAATTTTCTCAGTGACTGAAAATTTAGAGTGAGAGCTAAGCAAGAAATAGCAAGATAAGCTTCTGCTGGATGAACTTAAAATACAGTCTATCACCACAACTTTTATATATGTTCATTGAGTTTTCTGGAATTTCACTGAAGGCCCGTATTCATCAGTAATGTTCAGAAAATGCAAACAGCATAACTTGAAGTGTTTCTCAATATATATATATATATATTAATATATATTTTTAAAATATTGGAGTGCCCTTGTGAGACGGCCCACGCTCTGTCTATGCAGTGTGTATTTCCCTGAACAAATCTGCTTTCAAAAAATAAGTAAAATAAAATATCAGAGAGTGAGAAGAGCAGGTAGAAATCTTTGACCGACCTTCCCTGGCTCTCTGCATAGGAATAAACCAAAGGATTATTATTATATTAATTATATTATTATATTATATTATTAATTATATTAATATATAATATTATTATATTATTAATTATATTAATATATAATATTATTATATTATTATTATTAATACCAAAGGACACCTGAAGATGGAATAACTGGGACTTTTAGGATCTCTGGAAAGATAAGCCACAAGATTATTTGTAAGAAAAAAAAAAAAAAGACAGCCATTACTTATTGTTCAGTTGCTCAGTCGTATCCAACTCTTTGCGACCCCATGGACTGCAGTGTGCCAGGCTTCCGTGTCCTTCACTATTTCCCCAAGTTTGCTCACTCACATCTCAGATGCCGTCTAACCATCTCTTCCTCTGCCGCCCCCTTCTATTAATACTAGTATGGTGAGCACTAGCTATATATCAACTTAGCTAAATCTCAAGATAATCCAAGAAGCAGATCTTCTTTGCTTTATTTTTCAGGTGATGAAATAGAACATCAGTGCAGCTGGGTACCTTGGCCAAGATCATGCAAGTCAATAGGAAGGCTGGGATCTGAAACCAGGCTCACTCACTACAAAGCCCAAGAGCTGAATCACTGTGGTAAAAATGGTTTCATCATTCCCGAAGAGCTTCTTTCAACAAACTATACCTCTTTCTATTAAAAAAAAAAAAAATCTCCAAGTAAATTCAGAGCCTCTTCCAATTGGCTTCCACAACAGCCAATTCCAAATCTTTACATTGAAGTTGACTTTTTATATGTGGAGTAAGATGCCAGACTTACTTATGTGTGGAGTAAGGTGCCTGACCTACCACCCGTCTGATTCCAGTCTACCTACCTCTCTGTAGCGCCATCAAAGCAAATCTACTTACTCCTCAAGGCACTAAACCCTGAACAAGTTAAAGCTTCATCTTCCATGCCTAAAAACTATTTTTCAGAAATTATGCCAAATCCAAGGGCGGGTTTAGTTACTGGACATTTCAAAATACATGACAATACAGATTTAGCAAAATGAGCCCTATTGTTTTTAGCCCCAAACACATAACAAATATCCTGTAATTCTACAAACTGAAGACTGCAGAGTGTGTTAGTTAACTTGTTGTGGTTCTGAGCAAGGAGGTAATTGTTTTCCTCTCCTGCTCAGACAACAAACGGTGCAGAGATAAACATCAGTAAAATCAGCCTCTTCCCAAATGCACAGCAGCCAAACACGGTTTATTTACATCCAGTCTTTGAAAGACTCTTCCTCTGTCTTTTTCCACACCAACTTCTCAGCAGGTGTCCCAGATCACACTGAGCAACACCACACCCGATTGTTTAAAACATCTATCTTTGATGTGATCTGTGGCTGGTTATGTTTTAATTAGGTTTTTGAAATCCTAAACCCGTGGCTTTAACCCCTTAAGAACTAGAGCCGGAGAAGGACGACCCCCAAGGGGTGGGCTGGCCGAGTCGGCGAGCGCGCAGGAACGCGAGGTCCCCCAGAGGCTGCCCTGCTCCGGGACACCCATGACCCGCCCTCCCCGCGCCTCCAGGTAACTCACCAGGATGCCCATCACGTCGGTCCAGAGCCGGGAGAACGCCTCGGACATGCCTGCGCCCACCTCGGGCTCCGAAGCGGGCTCGGGCTCCGGCTCAGGCGCCGCGCCGGCGGCTCCCGCGTCTTGCTCCATGGCCGGGTCCCCGGGGCGCCCTGGCCCCGCAGCCGCGCGCGCCCGGCCCCGGGAGCCGATCCCCGCCCGCCGCGTCACCACCGAGCCGCGCCCCCGCGCCGCATCCCCCGCGGCCCCGGCCTCCGACCCGGCGGGGGCCCCTCGGGGCAGGCGGCAGCTCCTCGGCTCTAGGTGGCTGCGGGCCGCGCGACTGACAAGTCCGGAAACTTTCCCAGCCCGGGCTCGGCTCGGCGGCGGGGCAGCAGAAGGCAAAGTTCGCACCACTGAGTTTACCCGCGGGGAACTCTGGCGGCCCCAGCAGCGATGCACGCCGCTGCAAAGGCGTCTCTTCCTGCGGCCGGGACCAACTAACTGGGCACGCGACTCAGTGCTTCCAGTACTTCTGGGCAGGGCCCCGCCGGGTGACCGAGCTGCCTCGGGAACTTGGAGGGAACTCCCCGGCCCCCTCTCTTCAAAATGAGCTCTTCCAGCTCCACATGACTCTCTCCCCTCGACGCTAAAGAAAGCGTTTAGCAACAAAAGGTGCTCTGATGTCAGGCTCTTTGCATGGAAATGAGCCACGGACAGGAGAACAAATCGCCTGTTGAAAGAGCGACCGCCTGCAGCCTCCCGCCTGCACAAGTTTCCAATCACGCCATTCACCGACACAGTCTTGGTCCCAGAAACTCGAGAAAGTTAATCTTTAAGCGAGTCCTACCCAAAAGAGTTCCCAAGCAGTGAGTGTCACAACGTACACCTCGCCCCTCCCGAAGTCAAGCGACCTCAGGAATTACAACTCTCTGCCTCTGGCAGCCGAGACTTGGAAAAAACAAGTGTGAAAGCTTGGGCACGAGCCATTGTTTGGGTCGTGTTTATTATGTTTATTACGAGTGGGGACATTTTGGTTCCCAGGTGCCGGCAATGCCCTGCATTGCTAGGGGTTTCAGCGCTTTAGGGGAAATGAGCCTTGGGTTTTAATGGTTTCTTTAATGTAAGGACCGGCCGTAGGGTAGGCGAGTAGGGAGGCGGATTTTCAAAAGGAAGTGCTATGGTTGTAACCAGTAAGCCAGCACACTTGGGGCCCTGTGTGTGTTTTTCTAAGGACAAAATCCATGACGGATTTATTTTATGAGGGAAATAGCCCTATAGAGGTGTTTCTCCTTTTGTGATTGTTTCTTTAAAAACCACTCAACTTTCCCTGGGAGATGACGATCCACACTGGATTGGGTGATTGATCACGTTTTGAAGCAGTTCAGCAACCACAAGGAACCGCCTCTCTGTTAAAGGACTGAGAGCTTCAAAAACCCAAGTGAGATGCCCCTCGGAGAGAGTCCTCCCTGGGGCACCTCCCTGGTGTTGTGTTTTTTTTTCCCTTCTGGGTCCACATAAAAGGAGAGGCAAAAGAGCAAGTCCTTGAAATCCCTTCCCTCGAGCATTAATTACCAAAATCCAATAAATGAAGAGCCCTTAGAGGAAAGTTCAAAATTGCAAGAAAAACAAAAAAGAACTTTTCCAAAGGTAATTAAATTTATAAGCATAATCCCCGATGACAATATTTTTGAAAGGAAAGGAAAGGAATGAAAAAGCTCTCCCTTGATAGTCAGAAGGCATTGTGCTGAATTGGAGTGCTGGGCGCAGAGTCAGTTATGACCAGGCCTAGTGCTTTCCTGGGTTGATGCTGGTGCCAGGTGTGTGTTCTAAAATTCTGGGAATCCAAATAAATTCATTAAAGCAGTGCTGGGCTCTTTAAAATTATCATCATCATCACCACCATCACCTCTATAAAGACATGAAAATAAGTAAATGATGAAGAAAGGTAAAATAACCATTGAGTTGATTTTATGTACATTTAAGAATTTCGGTGGACTAGCCATGTGGTACCTTACTCGGTGGGCTTCCCTGATGGCTTCCCTGGTTAAGAATCCACCTGCCAATGCAGGAGACTGGGGTTCGATCCCTGGGTGGGGAAGATCCCCTGGTGTAGGAAATGGCTACCCACTCCAGTATTCTTGCCTGGGAAATTCCATAAACAGAGGAGCCTGGTGGGCTACAGTCCATGTGGTCTCAGAGTCAGACATGACTTAGCAACATCTTACTCAGTCCAAGAAAATACAAAAAACAGCGATGCTTCTACTGGGGCTGCACAAACACTTTATGACAAGGGACCGAGCATGAAGCCAAACAAGAAGGATGGTGGGAGCATCAGTCTCCATTGCCAAGCATGAGTCTTTCTTCCTGACTCATCAGAGGACCTGAAGGCAAAGCAATGAACTTTTCTGCATTTCTATTTCCCCATCCTAGATGAAGCAAGGCCACATTAATTGCCACTTACCTCCTCAGAGGTGATATTACATTACAGGGTCATCTAAAGATAAGGTACTATTTAGCAACAACACAAACATTTCTCAATATAATTAAATCTTAGCCATCATTTTGGCAATCAGAGAATCAAGCTACCCTAGATATTTGAGGTCCTTTTCCTGGTGCTGCCTAATAAATGGATAAGGAAATAAATAATACATTTGAGGAGGAATGTTGATACCTGTAATTTTGCTGTCTGTACATAAATATGAAATTCTGAGCAGTCATTTTTCTTCTTATAGAACACAATTTTTTTGACATTTGAAAAATGAAGCTGAACCTTTACACGGATCAGCTTCATGAAGCTTCTACTCAAAATGATTCTGATTACTTCTCCCAAATTGAGCCTTTTCTCCACGGTCAATTCTTCCAAAAAAATTCCTTCAAGGGCTTTTTAACAAAATATAAAGAATAATCAGCAACGTCATGATCATGATCATACTATTTCAGAGTCCCCTAGGGTGCCATTCACAAAGAGCTTTTTATAATAGAATTATACCCCCGTGAGGGTGGAAAAGGGCCTTTAAGATGATCTGGATCAAATCCCTCATATTGAAGATGAAGAAACGGGCTCTGGAGAACTTGAATGATCCCTCCAAGTGAACAAAGGGACAGGGAGCAAACTCAAAGTCAGATGACTTTAGTACTTTTAAAAATTCTTTCATCTACACTGTGAAGTATTTGATTCCCACAAAGCTCTGTAAGGTGAGCAAGTGTAGATTTGCCGTTAAAGATGTGATATGGAAAGTATCCACCGACTCGATGGACATGAGTTTGAGCAGGCTCCAGGAGTTGCTGGTGGACAGGGAAGCCTGGTGTGCTGCAGTCCATGGGGTCCCAAAGGGTTGGACACAACTGAGTGACTGAACTGGACACATAGGAATCCTTTTGTCTTTCCATCAAGGCTCTCCCTCATCCAACTCACTGGAATTGTCACAACACTGGTAGGTGAATTCCAAGGACAGAAAGGGATCTAGAAGAGGATTTTCCAGACATCTAGTAGAGACCCAAAAGTGGAGTGAAATCAGTTCTCTGTGTTCTGATAAACGTTTATTGCAATGAACTATTAGAATGCATTGAATGAAAATAAGTGCTGGAAATACACCTATCCCAATAGGTGTTATTTCTTGGAAAATTAGTCTCAGGCATTGTTTAGTCACTAAAGTTGTATCTGACTCTTTTGCAACCCTATGGACTGTAGCTCGCCAGGTATCTCTGTCCATGAGATTTTCCAGGCAAGAACATTGCCCTTTCCTTCCCCAGGTGAACTTCCCAACCCAGGGATCAAATCTGAGTCTCCTGCATTGTCAGACGAATTCTTTATCACTGAGCCACTTGGGAAGCCCAAATCTCAGGCACACAGCTGCACAATACATGGAGCACAGAAGTCCATACATAACACATACACATATCAATGCACGTATTGGACTGCTTTGTGAAAAAGTGGTTCTGACCATGTGGCAGGATTACAAATTTNGAGTCTCCTGCATTGTCAGACGAATTCTTTATCACTGAGCCACTTGGGAAGCCCAAATCTCAGGCACACAGCTGCACAATACATGGAGCACAGAAGTCCATACATAACACATACACATATCAATGCACGTATTGGACTGCTTTGTGAAAAAGTGGTTCTGACCATGTGGCAGGATTACAAATTTAAAAGCCAGTAGTCTAGAAGTTACAAGCTGTTGCCTGCAGCCTATTTAGAACATCTTTTTTTTTTTTTTTCATGATTTTGATTTGGATCCTCAACTAGCAACTTTAAAATTTTTATTTATTGGCTGTGCTGGGTCTCCACTGCTGCACGCAGGCTTTCTCTGTTTGCGGCAAGTGGGGACTACTCTCTGTTGCTGTGCCTAAGCTTCTCATTGCCGTCGCTTCTCTTGTTGCAGAGCACAGGCTCTAGGTGCATCGGCTTCAACACTTTTGACAGATGGCCTTAGTTGGCCTGCAGAGTGTGGGCTCTTCTCGGACCAGAGATCAAACCCATGTTCCCTGCAATGGCAGGCAGATTCTTAACCACTGGGTCACCAGGGAAGCCCTAGGACATGATGCCTGGCAGTGAAGGTAGAATTTGGCAGCAGCACAAATATAATGGATTTAGGACAGAGATGAGTTTGAATTTCACTCAGGTTTCTATAAGATATTGGGTAAGTTATTTATCTCGTTTGTAAAGTGGGAGAATTCAGCTATTTAATACAGTAGCTATGAGGTTATATGTGAATGTGCAGGTAGTAACTCTATGAATTAGAACTTTTTCTCTCTTTTCCCTCCTTTTGCCCTCCACCTACCCACTCATACCATGAAGTTTATATCTATAAAATGCTCTTGTCCATACCTGTCTGTTGGATCACATTATAAAAATGCTAAGTTTTCTAGTACATGCAAAAAAGAATTCCTAGCCCTGGAGTGTGGCTGCTGAGTAAAAGGTCTGGGAGACAGAGTGGAATGATACGGACTATTCAATTTTGAAAGTAAAATTAGTAATAACAGCAATACCAATGTTATTTATTGAAAATCAACTTTATATCAAGTGACTGACATTTTTAAAATAGTTTATTTAAACTTTAAATAGAATTTATGACTTCTCACTACAATCTGTCCATCCAGTCCTGCTCACATCCCATTACATCCATCCACTGGTTCAAACTACCAACCTCAGAGACATGACTGATTCCTTCCTACCTCACCATCACTCCCTTCTAGCCATGAACAGACCCTATGGACCCTACTTCCTAAATATATGCCAAGTTCATCCACTTCTCTCTGTCTACACTACCACCTTAGTTAATACTAGCTCCATCTTTTAGACTACTTTATTTGGATCAGTGCTTCTCAAAGTGTGGACTCAAGAAGAAAAGCATTAGCATAACCCAATTTGTTGGAAATGCAAATTTCCAGGCCCCAGCCCTCAAGTCTACAGAGTCAGACACAGTGATCAGCAGTTTAACAAGCCCCCTCCCCCACCCAGGTGACTGTGATATCTACACAAATTTGAGAACCTCTAGGAACTTGAGACTGTCAGAATAAGGAAAGGAACACATTGCCAGGGGAATGCCAAGGGAAGGTAAAGTTTTAAAATATAATCTATTGAAAAACTAAACCAGTGGATGGCTTTTAAAATTAGTTGGTAAAAGAAACCATCATGAGATATGTGAATGGAGTTCCCCAAATCAGATACTCAGAGACATTTAAGGACAGACAATAAAATGTTAAATGTATTTATTGGAATAAACTGTATTATCCATAAGAATAGCACATGTTAAAGCCCTTAGTTGACTTTTTCCAGAGAATGTAAAAAAAAAAAAAATAGCACATGTTCTAGGAACACAGCTTCATTCAAACCTTGTTATTTTTTATTTCATTGTTATTAATTTTTTTTTTTTTTTAACTTTTCAGCCATGCTACAAGGCATGCAGGATCTTAGTTCCCTGACTGTGGATTGAACCCATGGCCTCTGCAATGGAAGCATGGAGCCTTAACTACTGGACTGTCAGGGAAGTCCCCAAATACTTGTTAATTTTTAAAGGTAACACATTCTCTACAGAAAAAAAAAAAAAA